>PVJL010009521.1:0-34352 GCA_004026885.1 Lyroderma lyra
TCATTACCCCGAGTGTCCAATCCAAAATTCGAACAAAGAGAAGCCAGGCAGTCACTCCCAGGTGACAAGTGATGACCTGGCTGTAAGCAGAGGCTCTCAGGGATGTGTCATGTGTGTATCTGCCTGTCCTTCCTGATGGTGGCCTTCGGCGGGGCGGTTCGCGCGTCGTAGAGCGACTCCACATGTGAGCACAGCTCCAGCCTAATCCACCCTCAGCATGAGAATGAAGAGGTGACACTTCCAGACCGAACCCTCTGTCCTCACGGCAGCCAGCTTGTCCCACGGCCCCAGACCCCTCACGTGGCTCTGTCCCACTTGGGGAAAGGTCACAATTTGGTCCCTTCGGGAGAAGTGTCAGCGTCACCACAGAGAACACTCGATGGCATCAAGGTTCTCCCTTCAAGACAGCTCACCCCGGGTCCGAACACAAAGGAGCCAGAGTTAGGAGCCCTGAGCACGATGACCGACCCGGGACCCCTGCGTGTCAGCCTGCTGCTCGGCCGCTGCTCGGCCCGGCGGGGAGGGAAGCCTTGCCCCTGAGCCTCTTTGTGCAAAACTGGGTTAATGATGGCATTGACTGCACAGGACATGTGTTAGGAGTAAGTGAGTTGTGTATAAAAACTTTGGGATAATACCTGGAATGTGGAAATACTCACTAGACGCTAGCTGTCATTATTATTGCCGCTTTTATTATGTGTGTCATTTGGTGTGTCACTCAGGATTCTTAGTTTCAAGCTATAAAATCAAACATAGCTGATTTGAGCAGGAAAAGAATGCATTAAAAATCATTTGGGGTAGCCTACAGAATTGCTCAGAGAGGTGGAGAATGAGACAGGAGCCCGCTCAGCCAGGAGCAGCACCCCATCACCCTGGAGACCTGCCTTTGAGGACAGCACGGTTGCCCCCACCCAGCTCTGGAGCTCGTACTGTGCACACCGCTGCCCGCTCCGTCCATGCTGTCCCAGAACCCATCCTGCTCAACCTCTGAGAAGGATCCCTCCAAGCCCCCACTTCTCCCAGGGACCCAGGCCTCCTCAGTCCCCCACGGCTCGGGCTCCCTGGTTGGTGGAGCCTCAGTGGTGTGTCCCCATTGTTACTGCTGCAAGGGGGTCTAGGAGGCAGATATTGGCGTTGTCTGCTTCTGCTGTAGAAAGGGGCTTTGTCTCTCACCAAGACTCAAAGTGGGGAGAATGCCCCCAGTGTAGGAAGGAGGTACGTGCAGGGTTGTGCTATGCGAGGTGGAGACCATCGTGTATACAAGCCCCACCCCACTTTATATGTGCTGGCGCTTCTGAAAGTATTGGGGAATTAGAAGACCATGTCCCCCATCTCTACAGAGAACCCAGGTATCACAGGGGCGTGGGGATGGGGGGAGCGCCATGAGAAAAGAGCCACAAAGTAAGAGCCCAACAGTGGTATGTGAGAGTGTTGGGGTTAAAAAATCCATTTCCAGTGCTTTTCAGGCCTGAGCAACCTGCGACCTGCGCAGGACGCCGTTGCATGCGGCCCAACTCAAATTCATAAATTTTCTTAAAACATTATGAGATTTTTTTGCAACCATTGTTTTAGCTCTCCAGCTCTCCTTAGTGTGAGTGTCTTTAATGTGTGGCCCGAGACAACGCCTTCCACTGTGGTCCTGGGCGGCCCGAAGGTTGGACACCCCCACTCTGTATGAGCACTTGCCGATACGTACTAACTGGACGTGCTGACCCCTGGGGGAGCCTCTGGCCACCTGTAGCCACTGCGTGTTCGCGGTGGGGGCTGCTGTGGCGGCTGGTGGTGTGTGAACAAGTGGCGGGTGCCCGTCACTGGAACAGTTCGGGCTGCTGTGGAGGGCAGTGCTGTGTGCAGGAGGGAGGCTGCTGGAGCCTGAGCTCGGCCAGAGGTGGCAGGACAAGCATCCAGATGCTCCGACAAGGGTTGGGCATGAGACTGCCCGGGGGATGACTCTGGCCAGGGACTCAGCCACATGGATGATCTGGTGTGCGCTTCCTCTTCCCCAGCCAGGCCCTCATGCTCCGTGCTGACCCCTCCCCAGCTCGAGTCTAGAAACATCTCTAACCCTCCCCCTGGGCGGCTGTGTCGGGATGATGAAACCTCTCCAGATGGGCTGGACCCAGCACCGTGGCCCCTGCTAACCCATCAGACACTCTTTAGCCTTGAATAAGAGGTCACGTCTTCATTTGTACTCACCTGTCATTACAGTCCCTTTGGAGCTGGACAAGCACGACGTAAATAAGGGAAGGGCTGATGTTATACAGAGGCTTGCATGCCTCAAGTCATTCGCTCCCCGCAACCCCATGGGGAAGGGCCAGCAGCTATTTACAAACCTCATTTGATAGATGAGGTAGACATCTGGGGTTCAGGAAGCTTAAGTGACTTCTCCAGGGTCACACAGTAGTGAGGAGAGGGCTAATCTCAGGTCTCCCGTCTCCCAGTGCACTTGTCACTGTCCTTGTCTTGGGACCTGGGAAAGCACGGCGTCTGACGGCCTTGGGGCTGGACTCAGGGTGCTACGAGGGCGAAGGGAGACAATGGCCGTCCAGCACGTAGCCCAGGGCCAGTGAGATGACAGCACTCGGTGATCGTCCCGTTCTGCGTGCTCGTCCTTATTGTCTGCTGTTCTCGGGCCCAGGCCCCCATGTCTGGGCCCCCCCCCACCACTCCTCCATCACTGCAGAAAGGCCCCTCGATCTTGGCGCAGGACTTCCATGGGAGGGTCCTCTTCCTCTCCCCGTCTCCGGTTTCCGGGACCTGCAGGAGGGGTCCTCAGAGCTGTGAAGAAAGGACTCCTTGGCTCTTTGAGGCTCAGAACCGGGCTACTGTTCTATCCCCAACTCAAGCCAACGTAGGTCCAAGAAACGCCAAAGGGAGCTTTGGTTACCTCCTCGTGTTTCCTGGTGACATTCCGAGAGCCCTGCACCTGTCCCTTCCCCCGTTTCTCCTCTAACCAGAACGACCCAATACCTGTCTGCCCGCCTGGCCCCGGCCCCCAACCACTCACACAGGGATTGAGAAGGGGGGGCCATTCCCTGAACAAGGCGTCAAGTCCGCTTGGTGGTGACTCAAGAGCCTGAGGCCTCTGCCGAGGAAGCAGACGGGCGGAGCTTCCGTGCCAGTCGCCATCCCGGACTCCAGGCCCCCCAGCAATGATTCGCTGTCACGGGGGGCCTGCGGAAAGCCCCGGGCGCGGAGGCCTGCGCTGGGGAGGGGACGGAGAGTGCAGGGCGTCGTAAAGGCCTGCAGCCCCGCGCGGGGGCGGCCACCTGAGGCCCACGCGTGCCGTGAGCAAGCGCCCCGTGTGACGCCCCTTCTGGTGCAGTCATTTGTCACTCCGCGCACCTCCGCCACAGTAATCAGTGTTTTATGAACTGCCTTCCCCTCCAAGGCTCTTTCTCCTCCCTTATTTTACACAAAATAAGGGTTTAATTAAACTCTGGGTTGCGCTTAGAGAAGTGAACGATGGCTGGCGGTATTGGATCATGCAGAAATGATCTTATCTGTCGCTTCTGCTTATAAAGAAGAAAAACAAGCCCAGGCCCTGGTTGTGTGTCAGCGACGTGGGCATCAGGGACTGAAGCTCCCACAGCACCTTCTGTGTCATTAAGTGTCAAAGACTTTTGGATCACGATGGCTACACATACCAGGACCTACCTGTGTGTGTGTGTGTGTGCCACTGCCAGTGCAGTCGGGGGACTCCTCTCATAGGAGCCTCGCAATTACCTTACCTGAGAGATGAGTTCAGGTTGCACTTTGCAGATGGGGAGACTGGGGCTTAAAGCAGCAGGGAGCTTGCTCAAGGACGCCCGGCAGGGAGGCGGGAAGCCGGGATGCAAACCCAGCCCGAACCGGCCCCCACGCTTCCTTTGAAGGAACATGACTGACAGTGATTCAGGAGGCTTAGCAGCATGGATGCTAAAAAGCGTGTGAAGTCAGGCTGAAAGTTGGGGCGTCAGGCTTTTTTTGGAGAGGACGTCTAGGCATATGTTGGCAGACATAGCACGGGGGCAGTCAGCCGATGGGTCTGGGAACTCAAGTGATGAATGTGGCCTTTGCATCTTTAAATACCCCAGAAGGTCAGAGGAGCACAGAAACCCCGATGCTGACCTGCACACTGGTCCTCCCAGTCGGCAAACATTAGCTGGTTGAAATACTTCCTGATGGAAGCACCGCTAGCATGCTGACAAAGTTCAGGCTTGTTTCTAAAGGTCACCTCGGGCGGCGCAGCAATTAGTTCAAGTTTGCCTTTTGCTTTTCCCTGGTGAGAGTTTTACCCAAACCCTCAAGTTTTAATCCACTTTGCAACATATGGTCAGTGACAGGAGACACCCTGAGACTCTACCCGACACAGAAGGTGTGGTGATCACAACACTCCCCTTCCTCCAGGCCAAAAGCAGAGTCAGACATTCGTCCTGGAGCATAGTGACAGGCAGCTCCTCGCCGAGGACACCTCTGCAATCTGCCACGGGTTATCCCAGAGGATGCCTCCTGAACCCCAAGATGCACGGTTATTTCCCAGACACATCATCTGGGTACACAGCAAGCCCCACAGTAACACCCCCAGCAACCCCCGCAAACGCCCTCTGCCTTCTGAGTCACTTGCTACCCTCCTACGTCAGAAATCCGCGTCTCAGAGCGCTGTGTCCCCTCCTCTTCCCTGTCCCTTCCTCCACTCCTCCTGCCGCCGCCCTCATTCAGGGCTCATAGCCTTTTACCTGGCCCTTCCCACCGCCCTGGCTTCCTCCCACCTGCCTGCCGCTCCGCCATCTGCCGGCAGAATACCCACCTGCCCCTGACTTCCTCCTGCTTGAAACGGTTCAGAAGGTCCCACTGTTCTCAGAATAAAACCCAAACTCTCAGGACATCAACAGGTTCTCGTCCTCCTGAGTTACACGCTCGCCACACTTTAGTTTGCACCTTCTCTCCGTCTGTGTGTCTGTCTGCCCCCCCTGCCCCCCAAGCCTCACACAGGTCAGGCGCCCTCACACCCCTGCCCCTACCTGTAATCATTTCACTGCACGTAGAGCACGCTAGACCCCCAGTGGAAGCGAGACGTCTTTCTCCCGGGCTCCCCGGCCCCCGGGACCTCTCCCACAGGAGGTCCTCAGGGACCCGGTGGGGCCCACTCTCTCTCTCCAGTGATAGGACCTGGTACCTGCGAACTGTTGGGACCTGGAACAAATAGGGACCGAATGAGCCTTCGACGCCACTGCCCACCTGGTGACGCCGGTCCTAAAGCGAAAATCTCTTGCCTGCACTGGTAGCCTCCTCCTGCCTCACCTGCCAGCCACGACTTACTCCTCTGTCCTTCCTTCTACGGGGGCATCTGGAAGGCCATCCCCGGACATGACAGACGACCGCTGGGGTCGGGCTTGCCTTCACCTCCCATCTCTGACACAGGATCTCCAGGCCTCTCGATACGTGCCCCCCTGTCCATCAGGAATGGTAGTTTATACCCTGAAAGGGTCCTGAGGGTTCATGGAGAGAATTTGCAGCAAGTGCATAGCCCGTGTCTCGCTGGTCAGCACAGGGTAGCGCCGCTCTTACCTCCTCTCGGTGACTGCCACCCGTGGCAACAGCACCGACGCCCGCTCACTGCTCGTGCCGTACGGCGTGGACGCTAACAGCAGGCCCGCAGACGTGCTGACCGAAATGGAGTTGCCCTGAACTGCTGCTACTTTAGAAGGCAGCCTTGTCCTGGGGGGTCATAAGAAAAGGATTCTGCACCCCTTCTTTGGTTTGGAGGCTTTTAAAATTTAAAAGGAGTTTAGTAGGAGTCTCCCCTAATACGTAGAGTGAAAGCACTACGGCACGTCTCCAGCTGGGCGGATGCACACATGCACATGCCCGGGGGTGCCCTGCCATTGAAAGTCACCCCCTGACTGCCTCCTCAGACACCTAGGTACTCGGACCTCATTGCTTTAGGCCTCTAAAGAGGAACTGTTGCTGAACAAGGGACATCGTCAGAAGTGTAAGGTGCCCGGGGACATCATAAGAAGCAGTCCTATGGAATATGCCAGGATATGGCCTCTCTCTAAGGGTATTGTTGGGGACATTGTGTTTTGAGGACTCACTGAAGAAATTCCTTTCACCCTTTGGTCGCCAGGGAGAACTCTATTTCTATAGAACTAGCTCTGTGTTGTAAACTTTCGTGTCCCTCTTTGCTGTGGCCCCTAGGAAGCTCTGAGCATAACTTGTAGCCTACTTTGAGCAGGTCCCTCTGGTGGTCAGTATTTTCTTCTAACTTCATCCCAGGCTTCATTTTAGTGGCCCACCTTATTTTCCTTTTACTTTCACCTCTTTACCTTAGTAGGTAGCTCAACACCTGGCCCATAGTAAATAATCTTTAATGGTATCTACTTCCCAAAGTCTATTGCCAACAGGCTACTCTTCATACTTTTTTAAATAAAAATACATATGTGCGTGCGTGCGTGTGTGCATGTGACTTTTTCGGAAAATGGCAAGATAATCAATGAAGAAATGTTGTTATTAACATTCCCCCCCTCTCTTTTTCCCACCTCCATTGTCTCTCTTCTTAAAACATAATGAGAGTCCCCTTAAAGCAGGATTTATTGTTCTTTACAGCCAAACTGGGAATAGTCCTCACCAGCTCGACCGGTGGAGAATATCCAAGCCGCACAGTTCCCCAGTTTATATTACCTAACAGAGAGATAAATAAGCCATGATTCTTCTTAAGGACTGGCTTTTAATTAGATTTTTAATGGATCCTCTTTGACTTGCCCAAGCCTAAGTACTGCTGTATTAGTTCATTACTGTGATTAAAAGCGGCTAAGAAGATCATAACTGCCTAATTTTTCTCAAGTGTGTGCCCTGCTGTTAGCAGAAGCTGGCCGCGGCCTGCCTCCTTCCCTCCGCAGTGCACAACAGAGCCACCTTTCCTGTGGGAGGCTGGGAAGCACAGGGGACAGAGCGCGGTATCCCTCCGAGCTCACGTGTCTGTGTTTTATGGAGCTCTGCTTGCAACACCCTCGAGTGCATTTCCATAATGCCGGGTCTTCTGACAGGTTTAGCCTGATTGGAATCCTTCCCCAGCCACCTTTAGGTCCCCGGGGCGGGTGTAAGTAGGAAAGCCCCCTAGCTGGATGTGCATGAGCTTGGCCAAGGGCGGGCGCAAAGGCCCGGCCACATCCCTCAGGCCTTTGGACTGAGAATGAAAACATCGTCCCTCCGTCTGCCAGCTCCTTCACCTGAGAGGGACAGGTGAATGGATTGTCCCACAGAGGTTGAAGGGAGCCCCACTCCCACTGAGGTAATATCTATATTGTTTATCCTTCTAAAAACTAGATGTATTTCGTAAACCAAAATGTGATTGCTGTGGGAATTTTTGAAAACGCCTAGAAGGAACGGAATAACAATCACAGTTTGCTTTACTATTAACCTTGCATGTTTGCTCCTCGTGTATATTTATCTCTACACGTTTTCCAAATAGGACATTGTGTTGTTGCCTTAGCAATGTGTCGTGAACATTTTCCCATGTCAGTAAATCATCTAACACACAATCATCTTTTAAGGTCTACAAAGTATGTCATTACAAAGATGTACCATAATTTATTAACCTGTACCTATTAGTGTGCATTTAAATGATTTTTAAGACTTCTATTACAAGCAACACTACAGCTAATATCCTTTTAAACGTATCTGAACCAGCCATGATTATTGTCTTGGGTGAACAATTCAGATGCTGGGCAAAAGGAGTAGAGACTTTTAATGTTTTTGCTAATGTTATCTAATACTGAGAAGGAGAATTTTTACGATTAATATTCTTTTCTAGGTTTCAAGGAACAAGGAAATAGTAGTTATTTATTTTGTGCTTTTTTTCTTTCATACACAAGTCAGGTTGGGTATTTTTTCATGCATGTGTCAGCCACTCAGGTTCTTTGGTTTGTGGATTGTCTCATCTTGCACTTTGTGGCGTGAATCTTGGTGTGACTATCTTTCAAGTAGCTCAGGTAGTCCTAGTTTAACAGAACCATTGCCCCCACTGACTGGCTATGGTATTTCGTGCTCAGGGGGAGGATAGGGTCAACTCTGGGTTTGGGACTGCCATCAAGTCCAGCCAAGTATATGTAATAAATTCCAGACTGCCCAAAACTATTTTTAAAACTTCACAACCAGTTCTGGTGCTATCTGTGTAATTATGGTTAGGCCATGCTTGAGTCCTGGCTCTGCCACTTGCTAGCTTTGTCAACTTGGCCCAACTTGCCTCACCCCTCTGAGCCCCAATTTCTCCACATCTCAAATGTGATGACATTTATCTCATAGTTTTCTCTAGAAGGAAATGTGGTAAAGCTTATAAAACACAGTGCCTGTCACAAAGATGGCAGCCAGTGAAAGACGTCATTTATTATCATTATTATCATTCAAGACACTGTGAAGAATCATGTCCAATTTTGCCGAATCATGTCAGCTTTGAGTAGCCTTGATGTAAACTTTGGGGGCTCCCTCCCCCTCTTTTCCTCCCTCTTTGCTAAAGGAACAAGTGGGGAGAGGTGCATGCTGTATTAGAAAGAAGTCTTCGGCCCCCATGGCACAGGCCCTCAGGGGACATTTGCACAGATCCTTCCTCTATCCTGGTCCACAGTGCCGTGAGAACAGAAGGGCTCCCAGGACCCAAGGACACCTTGGGGAACTTGACTTGGCCTTCAGATTTCCTAGCAATGAGCAGGATGCCTAATATGGTCAGGTCAGAGGTCAAGAGATAAAAGTCAAGTCAAAACGAGGATAACATTGGTGGTCAGGCTCCTACATTTTGTTCCCAGGGGACACAAGCTTAGAACTTCTGGGGACACCAGGATGTCGGCTCAACTCTACAAACATCTTAGAGCGGCCACCCAAGTGGAAGGCAGTGGATTTACGAGGACACTAACATGACCCTCGGGTCCTGCTATGTGATGGCTTCCACATCATCCATTTGGGATGGAACAGGGAGAATTTCTTCGGTCGTTTTTTCATTCCAGCACCCTAAACAGTAGCTGCTCTAAAGGTGGAGGCTGAATGTTTGCCTGGTAGTTGGAGCAGAGCTGTGACTGTGTTTGAAGCTAGTTTGACAGAGGCATTAACTGTACCTCCTACATACCTCTACGACTCTCTAAGGCAGCAGTTCTCAACCTGTGGGTCGTGACCCCTTTGGGGGTCGAACAACCCTTTCACAGGGGTCGCCCGAGACCCTCGGCAAACACATATCAGACATTTACATGACGATTCATAATAGCAGCAACATGACAGTTATGAAGTAGCAACGACAATAATGTCATGGGGGTCACCACAGCATGAGGAGCTGTGTTACAGGGTCATGGCATCAGGAAGGTTGGGGACCACTGCTCTAAGGAATCCTCTTTGAGCATTTTGATTAGTATCTGCAGGTCCAGCTTTGAACCCTTCCACAAGTATTGCATGTGGCTGTATGGCTACGTGAACTCCGCTCTGCTGGACTTCCATTTCTTCAAGGATGATACACAATCATTTCCATAGCTTCCTCAAAAAAAAACTTTTGAGGAAAAAATTAAATAGCAGTAGTGAAAGGTCAGCTCATAGTGTCAAAGTGAGCAGTTAGTCTGGGTTCCAGGGACAAAAAGCCCTCTGAAGCTTTTATTTCACCATCTCATTGCAAAGATGAGTTCACCTGGATCCCTTATAATTACAGCATTCTGGAGGTCGTATGAAAGGTCCAAAAGGATTCGTCAACAGCAGAGATCCCTAGACCGTAGACGGTGCATTGAAGAACATTTAACTTACCATCCAGGTGTGCACGGGGGCGATCGCCCCACCTGCGGCTGCAGGCAGGCACGGGCAGCAGCGACACTCAGCATGCAGGTGGCGTTGCGTACAAAGTGCATTACATTTGGCAGCAGAAGGCCTGGGTTTAAACTCTCTGTGGTCGCTTTCTATTTATGTAACTAAAAATAGATCATTTTACGTCTCTGGCCTCAGTTTCCATCTCTGTAAAAAAAAAAAAAAAGAAGTAAGGCTAATCCACCTGCTGGGCCTTGTGAGTGGCAAATAGGATCGTGTGTCTACAAATACCTGCATACTGTCGGACCTCACACAGAGCGGGGCTCACTCAGGGGAGCAGCCCCGCTGTGACTGGACTAAAGCAGAGGGGACAAGCTTCTATTTCAGCCCCCGAACAATCGACAGGCAGTGGCCCAGAGCCAAGACATGTCCGCGCCAGCAAAGATCGTGCTGCTCCCCCGTCTCCCCTTCCCACTGCAGTTAGGGTCCTTCCAGGAGGTCACAGGTGAGTCACAAGAGTGAAGTGCGACTTTTAATAATGTAAGAAAGAGTATCTGCGTACCTGTTTAAAGGAGACCCGTGGAATCCATTTTTCTGGCACCACGCAGAATGGAAAGGTGTTCATTTGCAATGGGCTGGTTCTGTGCTTTAAACCTTTTCCTTATGAAAATAATTTACGCTGCTAATTACATCACATTAACCAACGACTCCCGGTATAGATTAAAGGACTGCTTTTTCAAATCATTCCATAAATTAAAAGCAGTCCTCCCAGATACATGATTTCATGGATAAATACTGCATTTGTGTTGTCAGAATTTATGTTGAGAGGAAATGGAGGAAATGTATCCTTAAAGAAATATTTTGCAGTAGTTGTTAACACCTTCTACCCCTTCTGCTGGCTGCTTCCAGTACCATAATATAAATGTGCAAGCTGTTAGCGTGAGGGGAACGTTCCGGAGCGTCGGGGGCCACCTGCCTGCGTGGCTGGCGTGGTCCTCAAATTCCCTTCGCGTTTCACGGATTTAAATACTGCCAGGGTTCTGATTTATGGGGGCCACGTCGCACACATAAAGCTCTCACTTGCAGCTCCCTCTTTCTCACGCTGGGGAGGAGGTCACTTGGGGCCCCCGGTGGCACCGTTTGGGGAGCCCATAGGCACCAGCAGGGTGTAAAGGCTGGGAGAGCACACCCAGAAGCCCGCTGGAAGGTGGCGGTATGTGGGAGCCCCGGATCCGACGGGTCTGCCCCTCCTCCTTCCTTCACGTGAAGGAATCAAGAGAACATGGAAGAGCTGGGGTGGGGGGCAGAGACTTGTGGGAGAAGGACCCTGCGGGGTCTCATCTGCCCCCGGAAGGAGGGAAGCTGTTGGGGACAACAGAGAGCAGGGCCCGTGCAGAGTCCTGACACAGACTTGGGGCCCGCGATGCTCCCGCTGCTGTGTGTCTGGGTGCTGGTGACTGACGACAGCACGCGACACCACAGCGCGCCATCCCTGCGGGCTGGGACAGTGCCCGGAGAGGCTGTCCGGGCAGCGGCTGCCCCTCAGCCCCGACCTGCTGGGCCCGGGGCCATGGTGGGCTGGCACCCTCAGGTCTACAAGCCAGAATGTGGATTTAAAGGGGGACATTTCCCATTTTTAACATGTCGGCAACTAATTTCAAAGCCGTTTTTGTACTAAGTGCGTGTGGGGGTGAAGGGAGCCCAGGGGCTGCCCACGTAGGACTTCAGGAGTGAGTAAGAGCCCGGGCGTGGGCGCAGGCGGCCGTGGCTCAGAGCCCAGGCCTGGCCCCGCGTGGCAGTGTGCCCCACGTGCGTGACAGGACGTCTGATAGCACGGGGACAGGATTAAATGGGGGGCGCTCCGGAAAGGCCTGGTCCGGGGCTGGCCACAGCTCGCACTGAGCGTGGTGCCCCTCCCAGCCCTGAAGGGGGGCCCTCCGACGCTCCCCGGACGAGGCCCAGGTGCTCTGAGGCTGTGGTGGCCTTCGTAGACGCGCGGTGGCCCTCAGAGCCAAAGAAATCGCAGCATTGTTTGCGGGGAGGATTCTGTGGTGACTTGTTCCCAAGGAGGACAAAGGGTGCCATCGGCTTGTGGCCCGCACCAGCTTGCATGCTTTACAACTTGTTCAGGGTTTCTCCCCGCCTTCTTGACAGCCCTCCCCCACCCATGTTCCCTCTGGTTACTCTACGCGAAGGGGCCTACGATGGTGGTTTCCCAGCGTGGAATATTCTGGAAGCTCTTCGTTGCTACCCTCTGGGGCGGCAGAGTCCTTTCCCTGGGGACATGCACTTTGCAATCCAGAGGCCGTCTTACTCTTCCCTCTGGTCTCAGCCTCCTGTCTGCATCTCAGAAAAGCGTGACAGAGACTGGCGGGCCCGATCGCCAAGGTCCAGGACGGCCCGAGCAGGCGGCAGCATTGGACATGAATTCAGGCCGCTGATCTGCCCCCCAGCCCGTCCCCGCACAGCCAGGGGCGCTCACAGAGCCCAGACCGGCCTCCCGGAAGAACACCCTGTCTCAGCCTGAAAACGGGCTCCAACGTCTCAGCACTGACCCATCCCCAGTGCACAACGGAACTCCTTCCTCCGAATTCTCACTCTCCTAACATATTAACACACGTATGTGCTGGCCAGAAAACATGCAGCCAGAAATGCCTCTGTTTTTCATATTACATGGAGGGCTACTTTGCAGACAGCCCATAGACAGATAGATGATAGATAGATAGATAGATAGATAGATAGATGATAGATAGACAGACAGACAGACAGACAGACAGATAGATGATAGATAGATAGACAGACAGACAGATAGATGATAGATAGATAGACAGACAGACAGACAGACAGATGATAGATAGATAGATAGACAGACAGACAGATAGATGATAGATAGACAGACAGACAGACAGATAGATGATAGATAGATAGACAGACAGACAGACAGACAGATGATAGATAGATAGATAGACAGACAGACAGATAGATGATAGATAGACAGACAGACAGACAGATAGATGATAGATAGACCGATAGATTGATAGACAGACAGATAGATATCTTTGCTTACAGATCTAGTCCCTTCCGAACTCGGCCTTCCCATGTGAATCAGACTCAGGTTCCTGGCCTCCCCCCGAACCCCAGGCAGGGCAGTAAAAGCAAGCCGACACCCGAGGGTCTGCACTGCAATGCGAGGAGGGGGGCAGGCTGTGAGGGGGGGAGGGCTGTCCGAAAGCATCCCGCCACGTGAGGTGGAAAATGGAGGCGCCTGTGGCTGGGGTGTTCCCGACAGCCATCGGGTGCTCCTTCCCGCCTTCCCTGGGTTTCCGGGGACGCTGCCCTTTTCTCTCCCGGAATAACAAACCTCCCCGGCGGGGCCTTAATGGCATACGGGACGTAGTGAGAGGAACTTACTTAGCAGAAAGAGAGAAATAAATCAGGAAATATTTTTAAAATATTAACTCCATTTCACTTAAAACACGCCTGCTCTTGTCATTATGGGGAATAGGTAAAGTAGATAGATAGCACTTCCCTATCTTACAGCTGAGAAAACTGAGGCTCAGAGAGGTTAAGAGACCCACCAAGGTCACACAGCTTGTGAATGGCGTAGCTGGGAAGAGCACACTGGTTCTTTGGATGGCCGAGTGCTCGTCTGTAGTGCCATGCCACCTCTGCTGCTAGGGCACCCTCTCCCCCGGGTCTGTGAAGTCAGCCATGGGGCACCATCGGCTCCACCAATCTGCTCCCCTGGCCCTTAACGTGATTATAAAGCAGGAGCCATGAAATCAGCAGCTGCACGAACGGCAGGAATTCTGCCTCAAATAGGCACATGTCCTGGAAACCAGCAGTTAATGAAGTCACTGTGAGCCTCATTTAATGTTTTTTTAAGCGACTGCCAGCTCTGAGTATCTGGGAGGGGGCCAGTGATCTGTTATAAGCAGTAAATAATTTGTAAATCAGACCTCTCTATTGATGGCAATAAGATGTCAAAAATCACTTGACTTAATGCATATTGAAAAGCCAAATGAATTATCCCCAGGCCTCTTCAGGGGTGCTTTGGGAAGGCAGCGCGTGGATGTGGAACTATGTATCAACATATATGTTTAATGGAGTGCAGAGGCAACAAACACTGGCATAACCATGGAAGACTCTTCTGGATGCTACCCTTTCCCATGCTGGGAAGTCTGCAGCCAAGTCCTCTGAATCCAGTAGGAGCCCCCTCCTCATCCACTGGGCTTAGGAGAAACTGAAACTCCGGAACCTACCAGTACTCTTAGCAGAGCAGAAAATATCGAACACCCCACTCCACTGCACCCCCCGAGCCCCCTTCAGCTCCCACCTCGGCTTCTGCGGAAGCTGCCGAGCCAGCCTTCCTGACTCCACTCTGCCCTCTGCAACCCATATCCTTGGAGAAGCCAAGAGTTCTGTGCAGGCCAGGGGCAGATCACGTCTTGTCTCTGCTCAGGCCCGCCTGCACAGAATGATATTCCAGCTGCGTGCCGTGGCGGATAAAGCCCCACGTCCCGGCCACGGCCTGCGTCCCGGCCTCCTCCTCGTAGCTTGGCCCAGCGCTCCCCCGGGCCGCAGCTCCTCCGGCCTGCTCGCTCTTCTTCCTTAAATAGATCAAGTTGTTGCTGCCTCGGGCCTTGGCTCAACCTCTGCCCACATGTCCTGCGTTTGACTTAGCACATCATTCAAGTGTCACCTCCTCGGGGAGCCGGCACTAGGTTGCATTATCCTGTTGTAGTTCCTTCAGCACGTACTGCTGTCTGAAATTTACTTATTTACTCAATGAGTATCTATCTCCCCATCTGAGGGTTCCAGAAAGCAGGGACTTGGTCTGTCTTCCTCACAGGTGTCCCCAGGACCTAGCATGCTGCCTGTCTCAGGAAACGTGACTGATGGGACTGCCACCACATTGAAGTTTCCCAGAGACTCACTAGTTCGTTTTTAAAATTATTCGTTCAGCAAACATTCACTATTTCCCGACTAGTTGTCAGCCTGTTTGCCAGGCACTGGGGTCGCAGAGCAGCCTCTGGCCTCCAAACGCTTCAGGGTTTGGAAAAGCCCATGATACCTGTTCAGCACGAAGATTTGTACGTAGATGATGGGGCTCCGGGTCAGGAGTTTCCAAGAAGGGATTTCGAAAGGAGAGAAGCCTTGACCTGTACGCTGCAGGATGCGCAGGAGTTGGGCATGCAAGGGGCTGGGGTGTTCTAAGCAGAGGAAAAGCAAATGCTGAGAGACTCGCAAGACCCCGGCAGCCCTCTGTCCGTCCGGCTGGGGGGAAAGGGTCCCACCGAGGAGACGACACTTCCGGGGCTCAGAGTAAGAAGGCCCCTCCCAATAGCAAGGGGTTTGGATTTTATCTTGAATCAACCGTGAACTCTTCAGAAAGGGAGTGAATTTAGTTTGGGTTTCAGGAAGATCACTTTGTCCCAGAAGAGAAGACGTGTCAGAGGAGGGAAAGGTGGGTCTTAAGAGACTCCATGGGCCTGGACCGCAGGAGGGTTATAGCTCCCTAAGGCCGCTGTAACAAATGACCACAGACTGGTGACAACACAGAAATGTATTCCCTCCTGTTCTGGAGGACGGGAGTCTAAACTCCAGGTGTCAGGAGGGCCACACGCCCCCTGAAGCCTCCGGGAGAGGATCCCCCGCCCCGTGCAGCTTCTGCTGGCCTCAGGCGCCGCTCTGCTCGTGGCTGCGTCACCCCCGTCTCAGTTGTCCCAGGGCCATCTTCTCCACGTGTCCCCGTCTTCATACGTGTTTTCCTGCTCTTAGAGGGGCACTCGTCGTGTTGGGTTAAGGCTCACACCAGGGACCTCATCTGGATTACATCTACACAGACCCCATTTTGAACTAAGGGCACGTTCACTGAGGTGACTTACACACAACAGAACTTTGTTTCTCACAGTCGTGGAGGCTGGGAAGTCCGCGATCAGGGCCCCAGCAGATTCCGTGTCTGGTGAAGACATTCCTCGGGGTTGCAGACAGCTGACGTCCTGTATCCTCACATGGCATAGAGACAGCTGGGGAGCACCCCAGGGGTCAGTCTTATGAGGCTCTAATCCCATTCAGGAGGGCTCCACACTTTGGGCCTGGTCCCCTCCCAAAGGCTCCAACTCCTAATCCCCGCATCCAGGGCAGTAGGCTCCGACTCAAGGCACAAATACTCAGTCTATAGCACAGGAGTCTGGGCTTCACACCTTTTGGGAGGGACAAAATCCAACCCCAGGAAGTGAATGGAAAGAAGGGGGAAATTCCGGGCTTGAGGAAAAATGGATTCGGTACGTCTTGGAAGCTAAGCAGATGTGCAAATCCGAAGGAGAGGGTTTGGGGTGTATGCAGTAGTGGGGAGCGTGGAGCCATTCATTAAAATATAGAGTATGTCCTACGAGGAGTAAGACCCAAGATCCTCGTTTCCCTTCTAGAAATACTTAATACATTCTCCAAGGCAATCTTACAGCCTGGAGGACTCCCCTCGAGAGGAACTAATGGCAAAAAAAAAAAAAAGAAAAGAAAAGCAACTGAATGAGTAAAGCAAAAGGGAATATTACCTTCCTGAAACTTCAGACCAGAAGCCAAAATGGAAATCAAGTTACTGGCTTCAATTGCTGCCTTAAAAACTAAAGCCACAGACACAAGCGGAGTTCTCCCGCTGGAGGAAGAGGAAGGAAGCCTTGTTTTCCCAGCCTACTCTATTGACCCTTCACGCATTCGGGAGCCAGGTTGAAATCACTAGTGTCTTGTTTGGTTAGGAACCCTTAGCGAAGGGAGGCCACCTCCGCGGCGGTAACGCCCGAGGAGCCACAGCAGACTCTGCAGGTATAGCGCCCTGCACCTCGGTCCCAGTGACCCAGGCCCTTGTTCTGACGCGGCTCATCCGGTGCCGATTGCTGAGCCCCTTTGATGTCCAGACCGAACCTCCTTGCTTTCCCACGGGCACCGGTGCCTTTCGGCGTGTTTACCTGGAGCCCGTGGCTCTCGGCAGCATCCGCCTGGGGCGGCGGTGGGCGGCGAGCGCCGTGAAAAGGCCGATTGAATTTGGAGGCACCAGGCCGAGGCGATGATTCAGCATTTCAGCAGTGGCCTGAGAGGAAGCTTGGGTGGTGCAGACTGAAATCCATCTCCCTTCTCCTTAGAACCTACTTCAACCTTGGGAGGCCTCGGCAGTGTGATTGCTTCCTGGGGCTGAGACACTGCCAGGTCAAGGCCAAAGCAGATACGACCTGCTGCCTTTCACAGACTGCTGACAGACGGGCTCACCAGCTCTCACGTTCGGACGCGTTTGGACGTCTTCCCGCCTCCCGTTCCTCTGACACTTGGAAGGGCTTGTCTTGGCCTTGGCAAGCTTTGTGTTCCTGAGGTACGAAACCACCCCTGCGCTTAGTCTGACCCAGCTGATCGGCCCTGGGGAAGTCAATCACGTAGAAAGAGGAGCCCCCGACGACCTTGCCACACATATCTCCCACGTAGGAGCGGCCCCAGTCTTCCTAGAGCTCTGCGATGGCCTCTTGACCCCTGCGCAGTAACACGTGTATTCGCGCAGGCTGCCCTGCAGATATGAAGACGTTTTGTGAGAACATCTGGCATTCATTGACTCAGGAAAAGGAAGGAAAAAAGAATCACAAGACCTGGGACAGAATTTTCTTTTCTTTTCATGTTGCCATGTGGGTGAAGGAGCCCTCTCAGCCTTTAAGCAAATGTGTGTGAGTTGAGGTGGGGGTGGGGGTGGGGGTATGTGAGCTCCCTTTCAAGTTTTAAACGGGGCATAAAAATGCGCATGCATTTCTGGGAAGTTCTCTGACAGGAGGCGCATCTTTTTGAAGCGGCCGGGGCTGGCCGGTTATTGTAACTCCTGTCAGTGTGTCTTCTCTCCGCCTGCTCCTGTGAGGTTTTCTCTGCCCTGACCTCTGGGAAGGACCTGGGTCGCAGATGATGGATTGTGTAGGTTGGTTACGGGGCACCAGGGGGTGTGTGCTCACTCATTCTCTCTCTCTCTCC
The DNA here is from genome assembly GCA_004026885.1 of Lyroderma lyra. Taxonomy (NCBI): domain Eukaryota; kingdom Metazoa; phylum Chordata; class Mammalia; order Chiroptera; family Megadermatidae; genus Lyroderma; species Lyroderma lyra. The sequence goes on from PVJL010009521.1 coordinate 17,758, forward strand.
AGTTCTATCAAACGCCCAGCTCAGTAGTCAAAACTCAACACGTACAGGTTCCCCTTGCAATGCCATGCAAGTTCACGTCTAAGGGTGGATTTTCCTCTTTCCCACAGGATGAGAATATCCTCTCCCACCCCCCCACCCCCCCCCAAAATAAGTTGGCCTCTCTTTGATCACTGAGTTTAATTCAGAATAGGTCTTAGGTAGCCAAAGTGGCTTCAAATGTTAGCAAACAGTGGGATCCCTTTTAATTTTTAAAGGGAACTCTAATTCTACCCTTTATGACTTGCTTAATTATCCTGGGCCCCTGAACCGCTGTCTATTGATTCCAATTAACATGATTGACATCTCCTCTGGAAGGTAAAAGCTAATCAACTACAGGATCCCCCACTGAGAATTCATTTCCTTCTCGGAGTCACTCCTGGGCAGGAGGAAACTTAAATAGAGAATTGAGATTCAGCACCCACAGCTCTGATTTACTCTTTTGTACACAGCCCCGCGATGTCTTGTGGTGGGACAAAAAAAAGGCTAGAAAGGGGAAAAAAAGGCAATTTATTTTTGAATCAAACTCAAATTAATTCTGTTGGCTTTCATTTTCTTTCCTTTCTATTTTTTATGAATCTAAATTGATCCCTGGATGTTTGATTTCCTTTTCTTTTTTTTGGTTCTGAGAGACCCAGAGTCGTCTACTCATTACTTCTGACAAGTTCAAAAGTTGACACGAACTTTCTGGTACAGCCAGTCTTCAATTTTCCACCTTTTGGATGCAGATCTTAATGGCTTTCTAGTGATATTTTTAGATTAAAAAAAAAAATTCAAATAAGAGAGAGGTCACATCAGATAACCAAACCAGTCTCCGTAAAGATAGCAGAGGGCTGGAATGGTGCTGAACTGAAGAGGAGCCCTAAGATACATAAAGCCAACAAATTCATTCAACATTTATTCCTTACGTGCCAGGTCCATAGAAACTTCTGGAAGGGGTGAGTGTGATCGGGCTGCGATGTCTGTGGATTCTCCTTTTCTGCACGTGTATTTGTCCTAGTCAGAAAGGAAGTCTAGGTGTTAGAGTTGACATCAGCAAGTTCAATATGAACGGCAGTATGTGGTTACAAAAGAAGTGCTTTAAAGGCTGAGCAGTATCCAATTCAGAGAGGGCAGTGGTTAGGCAGGTCCTAGCGTTAACTGGCATTTTATTTGACTGTAAATCTCATTAGGGCAGACACATGTTGGCCTGGCTGATCACCACATTCTGATAGCCTAGCACAGTGCTTGGCCTGTCACAGATACTGAAGGGATATTTGTGGAATGACTGAATTTTCTGAGCGCAAACCCAATAATTTCAAAGAAATATAGGCCAACTTTGTGCTCGAAAAGGTGGTCAGAGAGAATAACTATTGGATGGATGGATGGATGGATGGATGGACGGATGGATGGATGGACGGACAGATGGATAAGGTGAGATGAAAGGAAATGAGATGAGATTTTATTTTGGATAAACAACATAAGATGACTTGTAAGGCTCAATATTCATGCTCAAGAAAGGCTCGTAGAGTTTGCGTGTCTGTGCATGAGCAGATCCAACACTCCATCCCTAATGGCTGGATGACACGCCTGCAGTTCAGTTTGGGCAATGAGGGAGAAGCACGGTGGGAGAGCACTTGACATCAAGCAGTGTGGTGCAGCAAATCTGGGGTCTGCTGATGTGTGTACCCCACACCTTTGCGGAATGGAGGAAGTGCCCTCCCCTACATACCTCTTTTATCTCTTGTTTTAGAGCCATTTTAGAGAATAGGAGGAAGGGAGGCCACCACAGAGGAATCAATGACTGAGGTCTACCAGGAAACCAGTGCCCCGGCCTGACATTGCAAGGCTACCACCTCCCTGGTAGAGATGAGACACTTGAGGAGCATTTCTTGGCCGACATGGAGCCAAGAACTAAAACAATACCATAAACCCACCCCAGGAGTTACAGAACGCTTCTATCTTGTTTCTCTGTCCCCTGTTTCCAAACTTAGGTTCTTGTCTAACAGATTTCAGCCTGCTGCCTATCATTTGTCATCCGCAAATGCCAGTTCCCACATCTTACTGTCACTCCTTCTTAGCTCTACACTAAACCCCGGTACAAGGAGAAACTCCCCAGCTCCCAGCGGGGAGCCCAGGGCCGTGGACTGGGCTTCCTAGAGGGAAATAACTTCCGGGGCTTCCACTCGTGACCATTTGTGGTCGGTTTTTCTTGCTTACGGAGCTTTCGGAGCCTAACATAACCCAAGAGACCGAAAGTCACACAAAGCGACCCCGATGGCCCTGCCGGGATTGATTCCTGCCCATCTTCCCTGGTCACCTTACGAACTGTAAAAGCCCAAAAGCTCTTATTCTGGGAAGAGCCCCCCGCCCACCACAGCACGCACAGTAAACTGCGCTTTCGTCGCACATTAAACATTACACATGCCCAGGAAGAGTAAAGCAATTCTTATCACTTTGCTTCTTATCATTTTGATTTTGTATATTGGGGCAAATTCATTGTTTCCAATCCCAACATTTGCATCTGCCCTGAGAAAGTCCGTGGGACATGGGTTTTGACTAACCTGTGAAGTGGCCCCCCTGCCACAGTGCCCCCCGGGGCCCCTTGCAGGCCGGCCTCAGAGCAGAAAACCGCCCGTCTGGCCTCTGCTCGGCCAGGCCGGTTCCCGTCATCCACCGAAGGCCCAGCACTGGGCTCCACTTCCAAGGGCCCCAAGTGCTGGCCTCTTCTTTCCTCAGTCTAGGCTGGCACCCCACATTTCCAAAGCTATATCTTAAGTAAGTGGGGGGCTTTTCTGAGCAACTGAACTGATGGGAAAAGGGAGCTGGGTTCCAGAAGAATCCCATGTCACCTGTAGAAATGAGATTGGGGCAGGAACTGTAACGACTTATTACGGCTATCTGAAGCAAGAATACGGGGGCATGGGGCACGTATCACTATACTGAACTCGGTGCTTTTTGTACTCAAAGCTAAAAAGTACCAATGACTGTGCTCTCCTCGCACAGCACGGGGAGTCGTGGCAAAGGGGTAACTGCTGGGACCGGCCGTGTTTATGCTGCTGCTTAATGTCTGCGAAGTCTAGTTTCAGAAAACTCAGTCCCCTTGTTTAATTGTCACGCATCATCTGTGTCACCCAACTAGACTACCAGCTTCCCCAAGGCAGAGATTGTCTTTCCGTGTGAGGAACCATATTCAGTAAGTCACTAAGGGCAATAACAAGGAATAATAGTAAGAATTATTATTCACGGAATGCTCCCAGATGCCTGGTTCTGTTATCAAAGTATTTTATACCTTCTCCTTCTGGTCAAAAACGAAGGCAATTCCATGGTGACAAACTGGTGGGTCTCTGTTTAAGAATGAGGAAACTGAGGCTTTGAGTGGTTACGTGAGGCCACTGAGGACAGAATGTGACTATTCAGACCTGTCGTCCGCGCCGAAGTCTGCCTTTCCGTCTCCTCGGTTCCTCCTTTGGCGCTGGAGTTGCACCCAAGGGGCATTAAAAGAAACTAAACGAGCGTTGGGGGCAACGTGTGACCCCTGGGAGCAGTGCAGGAGCAGAAATGGACGTCTTCTTCCTCGTTGCTTCCTTCTTCCCTGTCTTCCTTCCTCCTCCTTTCTTCTTTCCACAGACATTATTAGACGTCATGCTAAGTTGTCTGCCACCTGGCCCTGCTCTCGAGTCACTCTCACTTGGAAGAGCGTATGACAATGCAGAGCACCCTGTGGCACGATGGGCTGGGGCCCTCATAGCGTGAGCTGTGGGTTTGCTCTGGCACAGGGGACAAAGCCTGGGAAGCGTGGGGAGCAAGTGTCCCCACAGAAAAAGAGACAGCCCCGTGTGCAAAGGCCCGGAAACATGAAGGCACACACGTACCCCGGGAGTGACAACGTGATCTCGGGGGTGGCAGGGGGATCAGTCAAACCAAATGGATGGAAGGACCCAGCAGGGGAGAGGATGGACACGAGGCTCAGCCACTAGCGCTGTGAAGACCCTTGGGGGCTGCTGGAGGCAGAGACCCCAGTAACGATGGGTGTGAGGGCCCATCTTAGGACAGAGGGTAGCAGGGATGGGAGAAGGGGTAGCATTCAAAAGACACTGCAACTGTCAAATCCCCAGGAACGGAGACATTGGGAAAGGGGCTGAGACGCCCTGGGGAAAAGGCGCCTGAGGCGCCCGGCTGAGGCAGTCGGGTGGGGGGCCGCTGGTTTCCAGGGGGCGGAGAGGTGCAGGTTTGGAGCACGAGCTCCGCTGCCTACAGGACGTCCGAGTGAAGCGTGTTTTCCGGCTGTGCATTGCTGTGTGTCTCTGTTTCTTCCCACCTGCACATGGAACTTGAGTCCTCCTTACAGAAGGGCAATGATGTCGGGGTTCAGGTGTCCTGACTGGCCGGCGCAGACTCCCGTGGGACGCAAACGGCGCTTTTGGCAGCCGGGGAGAGGCCCCCAGCCGCTACGCAGGAGCTGGGCCCGGAGAAGGGGCCGGGGGCAGAGGGCTGGGGGGGAAGCACGCGGGGAAGGGGCGCGAGGAATGATCTCCAAGAAGAAATCACTTTTGTGTCTAATTTTGCACACGTGGGGCTCATCATCCTTCTAAGAAGGGGGCTTAGCAGTGGAGCGAGATGGAGAGATAGGGGAGAGCCTCCCTTCCGGAGAGGCTGGGGCGCCTGGCTCTCTGCTGCTCAGGGGCGAGGGTGTCGGTGAGGGCAGGAGGAAGTGCTTCCCGGCCCTTCCCTGCCCCCTTCATGCCTCCCACGGCGTGCAGCCACCTCCCCACTCTGACCTGCCCGGGGTACACCCTGGGCTCACAGACCCAGAGAAGTCTGCGACAGGCTCACGCACCCCTTGGCCTCTCCTGTGCCTTACCTACTTTTAGGTTTAAAGCGGTGTCGAAGGGAGTGCGTGTCCTCCACCACGTGTCCCATTCTGGGAGCCTCACCTCCCTGCGTCTTCGTGTAGGAATGTGTCATTTCTGCAGAACTTGTGCTGTGATCTTTGCTTTTCTTTGCGTGCCTTTCATCTGGCGCTCACAATGTGCTGTGCAGATGTTCCACGGCCAGACCTGGTGCCCCCTAATTTGCTTTGAGATCCCCAGTTAGTTATAGTTTCTAGGAAACACACCCCCCCCACCTGCCGCTAAGCACACAGTGAGATAGCCCGTCCGCACACTGCCTCCTGCCCTCTGCCTTTGCCCACCAGACCCTCCTCGTTCTCTGCCTTCCCTGTTCACTCTGCGTAACGGCCACGCTCCAGGTCGTAGTCACTCACGTCTGCATTGAGTGATGCACTTAGTGCTGTGCTGTCGCTTCCCTGAGAATACAGCGGGAGCAACGCACAGTCAGTCCCCACATCAGGGAGCACACGGCGCAGTGGGGGAGATGGCAGAACAGTGAGCAGGCACTTCCAGTTGGGTATGGTGGGTGCCAACCTGGGGGTCAGCGCGGGGTGCTGTGGGAACACACTGTGGACCCCTAGCTCCCCCTGATGAGGCAGAGTGACAGCTTGCTGTGCTTTGAATCCTGGATCTATTTACAAGCTTTATTACTCTGGGCAAGTCACTTAATACCTCTGTGCCTTTAAAACATGATAATAAATTAAAACCTTAGTAAAGTTTCTAACACATAGTAAATTCTAAATAAGCCCATATTCATCCCTCCCTCCCTCCCTCCCTGCCTTCCGTAAATACCCATTGAGTACCTACTATGTGCCAGGCGATGTTCTCGAAGGTGTGCTAAGCTGTCTTGAAATATCAGCTCTTCTAGGAAGTAAGTGACTTCATCCCAGGCCTTCATCTCCTGCATGGACTGTATTTGGGGAAGGCCTTAGAGCAGGATGAAGACAGCAGGCAGCAGCCCGGAGGACTCCACTAGGGGTGAGGTGAGGGTCCGGCAGTGCGGGACTGGCAAGTGTAGCCCCACCTGTCACACTTCCGGTCTCATCTCACCTGCAGCCCCAGGCTGGTTCCCACTGGCTGTAGCCCCCCCCCCAGTCTCCTCTCCCACCATCATCCCCTTCCCCACCCCATTTCTTTATATATGTATCCTTTTAGTTATCGTTAGACTTATTGGGGTGACGTTGGTCAGCAAGAATCACACAGGCTGCAGGACTGCGATTCCACAGTGTGTCGTCAGCCCACCACCCAGGTGTAGTAAGCCCACCACCCAGGTGTAGTAAGCCCACCACCCAGGTGTAGTAAGCCCACCACCAGGGTGAGCTCCCTTTCCATCACTAGCCCCACCCCGTTTCAAAGCTGGGTCTGCGCACCACGACCAGCCACCCTCAGTGGCTGTCAGAAATGGCCTAAAAGCCAAACGGGGTCCTCAGCACCCCACTGCGGGTGCACACTCGTTCTCGGACATCAAATCCACGTTCCCTGGCGCTTCCTCAGGGAGGACCTGGCCCTCCCCTTCCCGCGTCCAGCCGCCTCGGCGGCAGACCCCTCCCCCGGCGCGGGAGGGGGTTGTGAGGTGCTGACCCAGCTGAGGCCTCAGTGTGCCCCAGCATCTCCGCCCCAGCGCTGGTCCCGGGCTGCGGGGGAGGCCTTGCCGGGCCGCGGCGGACAGGGGCCGCTTCCCCAGACAAGACAAGCGCGCACAGTAGGGCGCAGCGCAAGCTCGTGCCGTTGTGCAGGCTGCACAAACGCAGCCGTAAGGACTCTCCTTCCCCACTGCCAATTCCAGAGCACGTCCAGCATCCCACGCAGGGACCTGCTACCCATTAGCAGTCTCTCCCCCAGGCCCTTTCCCGCAGCCCCAGCAACCACTGATCTACTTTTTGCCCCCGATAAATGTGCCTTTTCTGGGCATTTCATATAAATGGAATCATGTAATACGTGACTTTTTATGCCTGACTTCTTGCACTTATCCTAGTATTTCCAAGGTTCATCTATGCTGTAGTGTGTAATAGTACTGAGTTCCTTTTTCATGGCCGAGTAATATTCCACTGTACAGATGCACCACATTGTTTTATCTGTTCATCAGTTGAAGGGCATTTGGATTGTTTGTAGCTTTTGGCTGTTATGAATAATGCTGCTCTGAACATTTGTGTACAAGCTTTTGTATGGACTTATGTCCTCAGTTGCCACGGATATATACCTCGGAGGGGATTGCTGGGTCAAACGGTAATTCCAGCTTTCGCTTTTTGAGAAACTTTCAAAGTGGCTGTAGCATTTATATTTATATTCCTACCAACAATATGTGAATGTTCCATTTTTTCTACATCCTTGTCAGCACTTGTTATCGTCCTTTCTCTTGTTAAGTGTAGCCATCCTAGTGCCTACTGGGTGTGAAGTGGTACACCCTTTCTAATGTGTATTAACTTGGCCAGGCTAGGCTTTCATTCCTTCTCTCTGCTCATGGTTCCTGTCAGCAGAGATGCTTCCCGTCTAGGATCCACATTTTCCTAGAATGGATGAAGGGATGATGGACAATTTTTAATATTTGGGACTCTCATAGTTACAGCCTCCTTAATGTTAACCGGGCCAGAACGTGCATCACCCCAGTCCTGACCGCCCAAATCACATGCCTTTCAAGGATGCCTCTTACGTCCCTTCTTCACTAATTGTAAGGCCCAAATTTGATAAGACAGCAATCGCTGCTCCCCCTTAAATCAGTTACCCTTCCTGTCTGGGCAACTGGCGGGAGGAGAGAAGCCGCTCGTCCCTCACATGCAATCCATGCAATCCCTTGCTTCTCTTTATTTCTTACCCAAGGGGTTAATGAAATAGACCAAAAACACAAACAAAGCAAAACAAAAACACAAGTTCGGAAGAAATTAAAAGCAAAGTATCATCACAATTGGGCTCACTATTCAAGAATTTGCAGTCCCTTGAACATACGTTTTTATAAAGTATACCCAAAGGGGAATGTAACGTACAAAGTTTCAAGTTATACTAAACCAGCGTAAGCAAACAAAATATTTTCACGTGCTTCAGTTTCTCTTACCTCTGTGTGTCAGGTTATGACTTACAAATTCTTATCATTAAAGTAAGGGGTCTCAGTTCCCTGGTGGCACAGTGGCTAAGGCTTCGGCGCTCTCAACGCCGTGGCCTGGGTTCGATTCCCAGTCAGGGAACTGCCCAAAATCAGTAAATAAATAAAATTTTAAAAAAATAAAGTAAGGGGTCTCCACGAGTGACATCACCAACTCATTGTGTATACTTGTGGATAATCTGTGTATATTTTGTGATTTAAACTTTTCTAGGAGTTCCCTGATGGTGTAGTGGCTTAAGGCTTCTGCGCTGGCGCGGTCAGTGCTGCAGCCTGGGTTCGATTCCCAGCCAGGGAGCTACCCACATACCAAAAAGAAAAAAAAGAAAAAAAAAAACAAAAAACTTTTCTAGCAAATTTAAACTGTCATGTGTGTCCACCAGTGCAAATTAAAGAGATTTTGGAGTCCAACCATGGAATCTGATTTTTCACAAGACCAGAATAGTGAAGTGCAAAGTAACTCAGACTTTGGCTTTGAACTCCAGCTCTGCTGTGGCTAAATGACCTCGGGTGAGTTGTTTTTCTCTAGTATAAAATGAGATTCTGATATGTAGACTACAGGGCTGTTTTGAGAAGTAAAGGAGATTACTTCTGTGAAGTGTCCGCACAGGAAGTCACATAAATACCAGGCATTCAGTAAGGAGAAGCCATTAGTAGCAAAAGGACAATAGATGTATCTTTCTCTCCCATAATAGGAGTGTTCCAGAAATGGTGCGAGTAAACAGCTTTTTGTTTTCGTTTTGTGGACCATGAAACATAGTAACTAAATTTGTGATCTGGTTTTTAAGGAACCCCATGATGAGTCCTCTTTTGCAAATGGATGAATCACTTCTAGTTTGATCTGGTTTATATACTTTTTATTTTTGAATAGCAGGTTTCTTAAATTAAGCCCCCGTCTCCTGTCTTTGCTTGAAAAATGTCACAGTTTTATTCTCACGTTGGCAAACGTGGGTGTGGCCCCTGTCCATCACCTCCTTTAACGTGCCCGGACTGTGTGTGAGAGCCTGCGGTCTCTGGGTGAAAGGGGGTACTGGGGGCAAAAGGCTGATTTCACTAATCTTGTTGGGCTTTTAAGGGAGCGCTCACCAAAACATTTAGGTTAGAATGGAAGGATCTCAATTATAACCCTGGGAGAGCAGATGGGCCCCGGCTTTGACAGAGGGGACCCTTTGAGCACATCTGTCTTTGATAACTTCTAGTGCAGAGTGTGCAGCCTTTGAAATTAATTGGCCACTCCAAAGCGGCGCCTTTAATAATGCAGCTGGGGACTTTTTGTTATGTAGAACAGTCCTCACTGGTGCTGACTTTGAGAACTGAATGAGTTTTTCATGAGTTCGTGGGGCTTCAGGCTACCACTCCAGCCTCTCCTGGTTTCTCAGGATTTTTAACTGTGTGGGATGATTTCTTTCAAGCATCCCCATGTGGAGGTGTTTGAGGAGCTCTATTTTCTTCATGGTTACTACCTGGAAGAGTGACTTTTCAAGAGAATTTTCAAACTCTCCGGTCAGCCCCACGCGCGGGCCTATCCCACTTTGCTACCCGGTGTTCTTCCTCGGTTTTCCATTTTCCTTGCATATCCCTGTGCGCCAGGCACGTACACACAGCCATGGGACGGGTGGGCGAAGCGGGCTTGCCTCTCTGAGAGGGGTGCCTTCTTTAGAACTGCATGCTTTGAATAAGGGATGGGGTCCATCGCGCATTTCCTCCTGCTCATCCCAGGACGGGGGCTGGGCCACTTGGGCTTGTAAGAAGATTTCCAAGTACCTTCAGAAGTCTGCCTGCGGGGAATGAAGGAGGGAGGGAGGGTAGGCGGGCCTGCGGTTGCTCTATAGTTTAGAAGACATTGTCTGAGTGCTGAGAACACTGCAAATGTGATAGAGCTCAAGAAAAGCTCTGGCCAGCCTCCCCTGTTCATCCTCCTGAGTCTGAGGTCCATGCCACTCCTACGTGTCCCCTCCTATCCCATCCATGGTTCTGTCCAGCAGTGCTCACATTCCTTTGTGATTGCCTGTGTGCAGGTCAGTCACCCCACCTAAACGCCGTTCCCCGAGAACAAGGAATGTGTTGTAATCCCATGTTTTGTTTTCAGATCTATCCCCAGCCCTTAGCATGCAGGCTCCACACAGCTCAGTAAATGTTGAATGAATGATTGAGTGAATGAAGGAGTCATGTAAATTAGTTGGGGGCTCCTCTCAAAAGAAACGACATGGGAAAATAACGTGAATATTCAAGATACTCAGCATTGATTGGGAGAATGGTTCTGCGTTTCCATAATTTAGTTTGGGCTTAATGCTCCCAGCCATCACGGGAATAATGACGGATAAGGAATATTGGTCTGGTTAAATAAAGCAACTCTGGGGGCAGAATGTTTTGCAACCTTCCTCCTGTGTATTGACAGCACCCCAGTTCATCTCCAGCCCCCTCTCTTTACCAGCCTTGCAGAGGTGGGGAGTAGGAGAAAGGAGGCAGGAAGCCTTCTGCTCCGCGCAGGGAGCTGGTCAGCAGCGGTCTGCGGACGATTGGAGGGATTCTTCGGGTCCCAGTGTATGCACCAGACTTCTTTTCTTCCCCTTTATTAAGGGGTAATTGATGAGGTCAGAAGTTTTGGAGAGTCCTGGGAGATTTTTAATCCAGTGCCATCAGGCGAAGCTTGCTACATCAATAAGCCGGTCCCATAGGGGGACGGAGGAGTAATTGAGATGCCACACCAGCTGGAACCCAGATGAAGATGCATTTGGAAGCTTAATCACAATCATGTACTACACTAAATATTCATCCTTCTGTCTCCCAAAGAGGACAGGAAATTAAGTTGTCAAGGGCAGGGGGATGAGGGTTTAGCTGATAGAAGAAACTCACACCTCATTCTTAATCTCTAAATATGCAAGCCTGTCTTAGATGGTGGATGAAAAAGTCTCTTCTTTCCAGTTTTATTTCCTGAGAAATATGTGAGCTGTTTATACACAATCTATCAGCTTTACAGTTATGAAAATGGACTGTTAAGAGAGATCAGCCTCCTCATGGTGGGATGAATACAGATAAGCCATCTCTGTAGAAAAAAAAATGCCTATTGAGCCAATGCAGAGAAGTAGTAGAGTTGTGCAAACACGCGGGAAGGGGCAGGGGAACCCCTAAGCAGGGCTGATGGGGTTCACTTGCACATGCCTGCGATTGGGGGCCCCTGAAGTTTGAAGGAAACCCTTGATGTCGTCAGTAGGAATTACACTACATATTGTGCGTTTTCTTTCCTTTCTTTCTCTTTTGATTTCCAAGTTAAACTCTTTACGGTCCTGTCGAGGCATCTAAATTTCATTGCAAATTGTGATTTGAAAAAAATGTATGTTGCTTCCATAAATTAAAAAGCTTTCTTTCAAATTCTGGCCCAACACTGTGAGTCAAACGTTGGCTTTTATTATAAGGGACAGCGAAGTTCAGTGTCATGTTAGCATGTGAGAGGTCGTGTTAGGCAGGATGTCATTGGCTGCAAGTAACAGAACCATCCCCAGTTCTGATTAGTTTTAGTAAGGGAATGTGGATGTCACGTGACAGGAGTCTTCAGGTGGGAGGAAACCCCAGATGCAGGATCTCAGGGCTCCCCCTCTGCTTCTCTGAGGTTCTCTTGATGCTCTGGGTGTTGATAGCATCATCCCACTGGGTCTTACATGGCTGTGCTGTAGGATGTCCCGGCCGTCGTATTGTAATTCTTCAGTCTCCAGAAGAGGAAAGGGTCATCTCTTCTCTATGCCTTTCCCTTAGGAAGGACCGAACTTCCTAGCAGTTCATCAGTGGACTTGCCCTCACTGGGAACCTGCTGAGGCCAGCCTGCTGGTGATTATGTATAGCCACCTTTGCTTGGAGGTAGTGGGAGGAACGCCCCATTCTCTTAGTACCCTCTGTGTTATGACCAAGACCTAATGACCTAATGACCACGACATCACCTAATCACAAGGTGCAGTACAAAGAACGTGGCTGTGGAGTCAGCCCTTGAGTCCCGGCTCCACCACTAAATAGCTGTGTGACCTTGGTGCAGCACTGACCCTCAGGGCTCGTGGGTCGAGTACAAATTTGAGAACTGAACCACAGACCGTGTGTGAGAATTAGCGTGGAGCACAGGGCACAGGGTGGGCACTGCTCTATCCTCACTCCCTTTTCATCTACACCTTTTCACCAAGTGAGTCCTGGCACCGACTTGCTGAATTATTCCTACATACAGGTCTCCATTTTGCCATTCTGTCTTCTAATTGCATGTATGTATAAAGTATAATTTAACTGAATGCATGGGCATATAGCTATATTTGGTATGAACGTGTCACGTGTATGCCTATGGATAACATACGCATCGACGAGGGCTGTCCAGAAAAAATCCAGCCATAGACGCCTCTGTCTTTCATAATACATGGCTGGATAGGAGACATCCTCTGATGCACGTTTCCGGGCACTCCGGAATTCTGGTTCAGTGCTGCTCAGTGTGGTCCACACACCGGTGCCAGTTAGCACGCTGTGTGTCACTGATGTGACACAGGCAAGCAGAGAAATGAGAAGCAGCATTTAGACAAGTAGGGATTTGATACCGTCGGGACATTCATGCCCGCGTTCGTTTTCTAATAGCTCATGTTTACTATGTTCTACAATGTCGTCAGTGCTCCACAGTACCCTACAGTGCTGGTGCGCAGCAGTGTTGTGCACGTTACAAAGAACACAGCGGGCCCTTCCGGAATCAGCAGAGAAGTTCGCTAGGATGCACACGTGTCACAGCCACTCCTTGCCTTCACCTCGACCTCGGCGCTGAGGTTTGTGTGGCCTGGAATGCATGAAGTTGTCGAACAACAGTACGAACACAGCAGTGAACTATGACGTCATAGGCTGTCATAAATGACCCAGTGCCACATCAGTGGGCGCGATAACACTTGCACAGATGTCCGCAGGAGGACGAGGTCCCGGTGTGGTAGTGGACGGATAAGTGTGGATTGGTTGTGGGCTCCCCCGCGTCCCGGGCCGCCTGTCGGGGTCTGCTCTGTCCCCGTCCGCTCAGTGGCCTGGCGGGTTCGCCTCCTGGTCAGCGCGGGCCTGCGGATGGAGCTGGGCGGCGCTGCATGTCACACTACGGCCGCGCGCTGCCTCTCCTGCCCCATTATCCCAGGTGGGTTGGGGCCCCATCCTGACACTTTAATTAGGATGGGAGGAGGGAAAGGGGGATTATTTTTCTATTTCAAGGCAAAGACCCTAACACCCACTGAGAACTGTTTGGTTATGCCCAAGCCTGAATGTGGTCTTCCCTCTTTTAAAAACACAGCCACACCCCCAGGCTGATGGCCATATGTCACCTAATTAAAGGAGTCGGGGGCCGGGAGGTGTGGACCTCACTGGGTTCTAGTCCCCGGGAACAACTTGCGTGAGCTGTGCACCCTCCTGGGGTCCTCGTCTTCAGCCACGTAAACGCTCAGTGATGATTGCCTTGGCAGCTTTCTCCGCCTGAAAACGTGGCTCCCGACGCTCTTATTTATCTAAGAATTCAAGTATTAGTTGTTGAAACAAGGTGACGGGTAGGCAGGGTAGACAGGGCGGCGGGGGAGGGAGGGTTGGGAAAGGTGCCGTTAGAGACCAAGCTTTTAGGAAGCCTTCGTCCTTACCGACAGCTCACCCCACAGCGGCCAACACCCGAAAACACCTTGCTGCGCTTGTGCCGTGGCCAGCAGGTGTGGGGGTCGGGGTTCAGGAATTTGTCGCACCCAGGAAAGTGTCCGGGCACGACCGTCGCCCTTGGCCACTTGCGAACGTGGCCTTGAGTGACGAGAAACCTGCGCTCTGCTCTCTGCCCCCGGAAGAGGATGGTCCAACGGAGCCCCGAGTGAGACCTCTGCCGGTCGGCACGCGGCGCTCAGGCTGGCAGCTAGGCCGCCGCGTGATTAAGACCTCAGGTCTGGCCTGGGCTTCTCCGTGGGTGTCGGTTCTCATTGACATGACTTTGGTTTTTCCCACATCTCTGCACAGACACCACCAAAAAAAAAAAAAAAAAAAAAAAAAAAAAAAAAAAAAAAAAAAAAAAAAAAAAAAAAAAAAAAAAAAAAAAAAAAAAAAAAAAAAGACTATTAACAATGAAAGGGCTGAGGATAGAGTTACGGAGCCCATCGTGTCTCTAATCCCGGCTTAACATTTCCCTGTAAGAGAGCGCTGCCCCAGTCGGAAATGAAAAGCAGAGTGGTTACGTGTTCTTTATGGAGGGAGGGGGGTAGACTTCCCACTGCTTTATTCTGAGCTTGGGAAACATCCGATTTCATGCCCCCTGCACGGCAGATCGGAGGCTGGTGTCTTCGGGGCTCTTGGAGAAAACAGCAGGTTCTTGCACCTCCCTGGAGCTGGACCGGGAAACAGAGGCTGGACGCACAGGTCCCCTAGGCGTGTCAGTCTGCTATTGTTTATTCAGCCTGAGGTCTGTTGGGTGTAACTGGATCCTACAAAAGAGAAAAGTGACTTCTGGCGTTGCTGGCAATCATCCTCCCCTCCTTCCAGAGCTTTCTCCAGGGCAGGGAGTGGTGGGGACCCAACCCTGGGTGCCTCCTCTTCTCCCGGCATTAATGGCTCCAAGGCAGGAGGGTTGATTTCTGCAACGCAAATGAGAAAAGCCATGTCCAACAGAAACTGGGGGACATTCACCAGACCACACAGGCAGCTGGTTACATGACCCGGGACCCCATGCAGCCTCTACTGGTCTTCATTTCCATGCTCGTAAGAAGTGCTCATCTGTAAAATGAGGGTTGGGGGGAAAGGCCTAATAAAGAGGCACAGAGAGAGGAGATCGCAGAGGTTGTGTAACAGGATTCCGGGCTCTAACGTACCTGTTTTAAGTAGGAAGCCTAAGGAAGGACAGAATCTTGGGGTTGCTTTCAAGGAAGCTCGCCTCCCAGGTCTACCAGTCACTACCGTGTGACCCTGAAAAGGTTACGACACCTCTTTGGGCCTCAGAGGCCTCATCTTAGAAATAGGTCATATGGTGCTCCCCATGCAGTGCTGGTGTGAAGATTAAATGAAATGAGTTTTATAAAGTACTTAACAGAGTAACTGACAAATTTGTGCTCAATTAACGTTGCCTATTATTAGTAATATTAAGACAACTACGATTCTTTATCCAGATGGCTGGTCCCTTCTCAATGAGACAGAACAGTGATTGAGTCCACTACTGCTAGGTGCTCCCCCCACCAGCCTGTCCCCAGTACGGGTCCAGTCCTAGGAGGCCTAGGCAGTCCTGGAAGGCACCCGAATCGAGGTCACTGGTTCTCAACCTGGGTTCACATAACAATCACCCTGGAACTTCAAACAATCCTGGTGCTTGGCTCTTATTCCCAGAGATTTTGATTTAATTGATCTGGAGTCTAGCTGAGCATGAAGAGTTTTAAAACCTCTCCAGGTGATTAGTGAAGACTTGCTGGGCCAGTGGAAGGCCCTATTCATTTTGATACTGAAGAAAGACCTAGAATACGAATGGGATACACTGCTGTTTCCCAAGCATAGTGTCCCCTGATGGTGTGATGTGAGAACCTGTGAGATCAGACTATTTACATGTTAACAGAGCTACAACTATCTTAGTGTAAATTAGGGACAAGTACAATCCTGTGATTTCACAGGAAATATTCTTTACATTAAATTTTCTGTTAAAAAAATTAGTGGAAGGTAATGTATATAAATTCAATTTAAATATAAAGTAAATAGTTACACATTTATGATAAAAATACAACTTCGGTACATAAAGGGCTAAGGTTTGGGAAATATAATTTAAAATGAATATGGTTGTGCTTATAATTCTGAGCAAATGTGATAATTCTAAAGAATAATATTATTTTATTCAGTAATTACACACTTTTCAGCATTTGAAAAAAATAAAGTTAGACTTAAGAAATATTGTGAAACTTCTAACCAACCTAAGAACACAGAATCCGTGGTTTCTAGTAACTTATTTTCAGGAAGCAATCGGAGATACAAATGTTATTTCATATTTACTCTGAACTGTAATTATCATTACTTTGTATATATTGACATGGTTAATGATAATGACATCCTGCATTTTAATAATGCTTTCCCATTTACAAAGCACTTGCACTTACATTATTTGATTGGGTTTCCTAACAACTGAGGTTGGCTTATTAGCCCTTGTCACAAATGGGGAAAATGAGGCCCAGAGGCGTTCGTTAAGAGGCCTGTCCCACATCACGCTTCTAAGACTGGGGCCTCATCACCTCCGTCCAAGCTGGAACTTTCTATTTCTTACCACTCCTGCTCTTTGAAGTCCTGGCCCTGCTGCCCGCTGGCTCTCCCACAGTGAGCTATGACCCCTCCAGGGCCCTCCTGCTGCGTGACTGCCTTGTGACTGCATTGTCTGCTCGCAACTTGTTCTGCACTCAGGAGCGTTCATTGTTACTTCCAGTACCGGCCGTTGGGTCACATCAGAGAAAATCACCTCGATGACCTCCTCAGAGATCTCTTCGCTTATCCTCTGGACCAACCTCAGTCTGCCCTCCTGACAGTAGCTGAAATCATCTCGAAAACGTGTCAGTCGCTCAGGACTGCCGATGTTCCTGTGCATACATTATGAGCCCTGCCCC
>PVJL010009521.1:34452-56622 GCA_004026885.1 Lyroderma lyra
TGTCTGGTCTGGCTTACGGGGTGCCAGCAGCCTCGTCTCCCCACGATTCCTCACACAGACCACGTGCTTGTGCCATCGCATCTACACAACACTGCCCCGTGAGACCAGCAGCTTGATCTCCCTCCCTCCCTCCCTCCCTGCCCCCCCCCCTCCCTCTCTCTCTCTCTCTCTCTCTCTCTCTCTCTCTCTCTCTCTCTCTCTCTGCTGAGAAAGCCCAGCTTCAGTGGATCTCCCCCAGAGTGGAGTTCCCTGACCCCCTAATTGGACGAGGTCCCCCTCCTCCCTCTTAGGCAGCAGGCACACCTCCCCTTCATGGCTCTTGTGACTGAGGATAGTCACCGGTGTGAAGCTGCCTGGACGCGGAGCCGGAGTCCCCTCCGTGGTGGCTTTCTACGGCTCCAGTCCCAGACCCTAGCACCAAACTCGAGTACTTGGTAACTGCTCAACAAATAGCTGTTGAGTCGATGAGCAGAATGTGATCAGGCTGGGGGCCGCTCGCCCTCCGTGGGGGCAGAGCGCGGTTTCCCTGCCTGTGCTGGGAGCAAGCGGGGAGGCAGGAGCGCTGTGCCCGACGTCAGGGCTCACCAGAGCCACCTGTCCCGCAGCTGTAGTCCACACCTTACTGGCACCACTGCTGGACACTCTAGATAGGAAGGGAGGACCAGCCAGTGGCTTCCAAGCTGCTGCCTATGGGAGAGAACATTCTAGTTAAACCCGGGGTGGCATACCCTGAGGCCTGCCCCGCCTTCCCATGGCTCCCCTGCAAGTTCCCCAGGGAGCATATAAGAGCCCTGGGGGCCCTCAGGAACACAATGTTCAAACCACATATCTAGTGGATAAATACAGCACCGGGAATGGAAACTCTGTGACCCATTCCCAGTGAAACCACTGGCTGCCTCTGAGCCAGTAAGCCGCTTTCACTGGCCAAGCTTCAGTTTCCTCGCCATTAACCAGGTGTAATATTGCGTATCCCACCTCGCTCAGTGGCTTGTTTTGTTGACAAAATAAGATAAAAAGAAAATATTTTGAGTAAGTAGAAGCACTTCGCATTATTATATAAGCCCCAGTTGTACAGATATGATGTCTTCCCCTTAAGGGCTTTTAGATGAAGGGAGATGGCCTGATTTTCTCAGTTCCTGAGACATCCCAAAGGCATAAACAGTGAGGAAGAAATGCATCATTCACCTGCGGGATGGGTGCAGGTGGGTGGGCAGGCGGAGACCGGGTTCGACAGCGGGAGGAGCTCCGCCTGCGCACCAGGAGACCCGGGTTTCAACCCGCCTCGCCATCCAAGCCGTGTGACTTTGTAGGTCCATCAGCCCTGGAAGCCTCCATGGCCCCATCTGCAAATCGCAGGGGGGACGGCGGGGGGGGGGGGGGGGGGGGGGGGGGGGGGGGGGGGGAAGGAGTGGAGGGGGAGGTGAAGAATGGTAATGACATCATGGTGGTTTGCAGGCTTCCTTTGGAAGCAGCCAAATGCATTAGCAGCGTAAGGCATGCTCTTAGCCAAGCGCTTGCATTCCTTAGCCAAGGGGCAATCGCGGAGTTACGGGGGGGAGGCTGCCCGGAACAGCAAGGAAGTGTCAGGGACGACTTGAATCAAGGCAGGGAGAGGGCAGGGCTGGAGAGAGAACGCGTGCTTCAGGCTGGGGTGCAGCCTGGGAGAGGGTTTATTTCCAAGGGGCTGGGGGGACCCCGCCAAGACGGTGGGCAGTCCCCGCCTTCCCAGGAGCTGAAGTGGCTCCCGAAAGCCCTGGATTACGAGCAGAGGGCCGCAGCCAGGTGGGCAGAACGTGTCAAAAGGACCCCAAGCGCACTCAGGGGTGTTTGCTTTTGATTAGAAGATGCGGATTAACGGGATTAATGAAGCCCCGCGGAGGGCGATGTGCAGACGCTAGTGGCCCCTGCAGTACAGCGGACTCCAAGGGCGCCGTGTGTGCTCCTGCGCAGACCCAGCCGCCCCGCCCCCGCCTCGCACAATGCTAAGTGAACATGGCATTTCGACGGAGATGAAAGGCCTTGAAATTTATTTTCCACTTCCCTCCAAGATCCCTTGTTTGCAAAACACGAGAGGACCTAGGTTACTAATCTAGTTCCAGTTTATATCATACTAAAAAAAAAAATGTTTTCCAGGGATTCAGATTTCTGGAAGGCTTTCCCAAGTCCTCGTTTCTTGCTCGGCTTTTCTGCCACACCAGTGACCGAAATTAGGTCTCCAGGTTGAGCTTCCGAATCGCCTGTTACAGGAGGCCTGTTAAAGCATGTTCCTGGGCCCCACCAGAGTCTCTGATTCAGTAGGTCTAAGGAGCCCCCCCAAACTTGCATTTCTAACCAGTTTCCCAGTACGGGTGATGGTGGTGGTCCCAAACTTTGAGAACCACTGAACTAGGAAGATATCTAAGTTCTTTAAAGAACCAGGGACGGAAGAAAAGAATGCAAACCTCAGGGTCCCAGGGCTGCACCTCCTTGCAGTCACTCCAAACTTAAAAACTTTTTATTTCCGAGTCAAACATGCACATATTCCCTTGGGTTTTACAAAGCCTGTGGTTTGGGGGAGCAGCGTGCTTTGTGGTGGCACGGGAATGCATAGGGGCTGGGAGCCGGGGCCGGTTCCTCCGGCAGGCCCTCCTATTCTGGTGCTTCTTACTGCCAGGGAGTTTTTTGATGAGTCCACAGACATCACAATTCCGGACCCCCAAACATTCCCTGTGCCTTGAGGCCACCAATATGTGTCCAAACCTGTGTCCCATTTACTTACGGATCGCCTCTTCTATGCAAGGCTGGGGGAGGCTTTGGGCTACCTTTGCTAATGTTTCCAGAACTTTGCAAAGCACTTAAAGACAGTGAGTCAACAAATTTTGGGGTTTAGCTATGGCCTTGCATCTGCTTTACCATGTGACTGTGGGAAAAGCCTTTTAAACCCCTGGGCATGACTTTACTCATCAATGAAAGAAGAGAGTCAGTCTAGCTAGATTAGTGGTTCTTCCCCTGTAGGGAAAAATGAAAAAATGAAATGTACGGACCACTTCCCATGAAAATGCACATATGCACACATATGGCAATTGTTGCTTATGTTTTTAGATTGCATAAAACAACATATACTAACAATAAGCAATATTAATATCTGACCTTTATCGAGTGTCAGCTATGTGCTAGGCACTGTGCAAAGTGCCTTGCCTGTGCTGTCATACTTGATTCTTGCAAGTACCCTACCAGGTCGTCATGCCCCTGTTCTAGGAGAGACGATCACTGCAGGTATTCGCCTCAGGCCACCCGGGAGTAAGCAGGACAAGGGGGCTCCGAGGCAGTCTGCACCACCATGCCGAAGCTGATAAATGGTCCCCTGGGCATGGATGACTGGATTAAGAATGGACCCCGTTTTAGGTGGTGTTTCAAGTTCCTTGAGCTCTGAAGGCTCAGGATTCAGAACTTTTTTCCAAGTCCTAAGAACCAAGTGTCCCAAAACGACCCGTGGTGTTCTCAAGGCTTTTATGCATCAGAGGTGGTCTCAAAACTTAGAATTTAGAGAAAATTTGGGGTTCAGGCTCAGTGAAGCCAGCCACTCGTGTCCTTTGTGTCTGTCTTAGAAACGAACGCTTTCTTACCGGACTTTCTAAGCAGAGCCAGCCTCCTTTCAAGGCTAGCAGAAGTCCCCATCTCGGCTGGAGCAGGTCAGCAGTGTGACGAGATAAAGGGCAGTTTCCTAATGAAAACCACTCTGCCTCCTGCCAGCAAAGGAGTTTTCTTAGTGCATTTCAAGTCCGCTAACACCTCTTCCCAGATCAATGGCTTTTCATAAATGCACCAGGAGATCTTTGAACCACTAATGCTTCAGGGGCTGTTTAGGTTTGGAGTCAAACTGTTTAATATAACTCTCCTCCAAGTCTGGCTCTATTGAAAGGTCTCAGGAAACAAGGCGGGGGATGTATAAAAAGCAGAACCGCCATGGCCAACCGACGTCCCCCGCCTCGGCCTCCTGTTTATACAAGCAAATTGGACCAGGCTGATTACTTTCAGGAGGGGAAAGCAGGAATGAAATGACATGTGGGTAATGGTGGAGAGTTGAGTGAAAAGGAATCAGATTAAAGGTGCCTTTTGATTGGAGTGAGGCAAGTCATTTGCTCGGGCGGGGCTGGGAGCCATTGACCGGCTTCGTCAACAGATTAAGTCACCGACAGATTAAGCACTACAATAAGACCTGCTTTGTGCCAGGGACCAGGGACGCGCGGGCCAGACGGCCCCGGGCCTGGGAAAGTCAGTGCCGTTTCATTTAGAACTTGTTTCAACATTTAAGCTAAAGGAAGGGCCTTTTCCCGGAGGTGGGCATGCCCGTGATGCTGTCGGACACCGGAGGGCAGGCTTTCTCCTACCTGGAGCCGTTTCCCCACCTCCTTTTCAGGAGCCCCCCGTGAGAACGATCGTGAAGCAGTAATAGTTGGCATTTCCCTGCTGCACCTCCTGCAGGCTCTGTGTTGGTCTTCACCTCACCTAAAGCTAACAGCAGTCCTCTGGGGTGATCAATCCTCTACGGTGATTAACCCCGCTCCCAGATGGGGACACCGGGCCTCGGGGCAGACCAGCAAGTGACCGAGTCACCTCCATCTGGGGCGGGAAACTCAGCGACCTCTCTCTCTTAACCACCAAACTGTGTCCCCATGTGACTATTTATTTACTCCTAAAACTCCGTGAGGTCGTGGTTATTTCACGTATCCCCTCACCTTAGACTTCAGGCCCCCTGAGGACAGGGCCATGGGGTCCTGTAATTTTATCTCCCACCACTGTGCCTGATCCAGTAGAGACCTAATCCCTATCTTCATTCTTTACAAGGTCTCGAAGTAGCTCAGGGCTTGGTGGGGTGGTGGTGGTGGCGGTGTTTTTCTGACTCTAATATTCATTCAAGCTCACTTCATAGAACGTTGCTTTAGTTGCCAAAATTATATAAAGAGAAGAAACCACCAGAGGTAACACTCCTTAATATATTGGTGTGCAGCCTTCTCTTATCCTTGCAGACATATAAGCACAAAGTTATACTTCAGATGGGATTACACGGTGTACGCTGTTTGTAGCCTGGTTTTTGCTAACATACTGGGGGCACATTTGCATGTCAGCAACCATAGATCTTCAGCACTTTGTGTGTCCTAATCTAGCACAGTCTTCCTTCGGTGGGTGCGTCAGAATTGACTAAAGCACAGTCGATGGACCGGTGCGGTCCCTGACCTTTGCTTATCTCTGCAAAGATGTAGCCAACACACCCGCACTTACAAGTCGGCGCTCCCGTCCTTCAGTCCCTGCTTTCGTCCCCACCTCTTGAAAACGTCACCCTCACAGCAGCAGTTTGGACTGCAGTTCTAGAAATGTCAAAGCATATACATTATCTTTTGCAGGATGCCTGCAAGATTTATGCAATTCAGTTGTTAATGTAAGAATCAAGCCATTTCTCTTAGAATAGAAGGAAGTTACAAGTGGCCAGTCCTGACTCAGTCCCTGTCCCGCGAGCACTCTTTCCCTGGTCACTCCAACCTGGGGCTCAGAGACATTCCTACTGTGTCAGGAATTGCTGTGGACAGCCAGTGAACCTGGGGTCAGAGGTTAATGAATCCCAGCCAGAGTGTGGGGAGTAGAGCAGGCTGGGGACTTGGGCATTTAGGGAATGAGCCCACTTCTCTTTAAGGTTCAAAGGCTCGTGTGCACCTGGGGGATCACAGGTGGCTATAGCTATGCAAGGACCCAGCCAGGTAAGAAGGCAGAGCTGGGGGAGAGTCAGGAGTGGCGGTGAGAGTTAATGCAAAGTGCAGGCCCCTGGAGCCCTATTTATTATTTGTCATCAGCCAAATAAAGGCAATTTTTAGGTTACATTTTTCTGATGAGCTGTCACCATGGTGATGGAATTGGAAATTCTTTTTTGACAACATTGCTGTTCAACCATTTGTCGGATTATTTGCATACCATGACTCCAGAAGGCCCCTAGGGCTGTGTGCGTCCCTCTCCGTGAGGAAGAGAGGTGATCTCAGCCGTCACCCGGGTCCCCTACCGCAGAGGGGGCCAGGTTTCCTGTGTGCCTGACCTCCACCAGGTATGGCATGAGGCTCTAGGATTCCCCCTGGCCCATCCCACAAAAGGAACTCATGAGACGAGACCAACGAAAAGGAAAGGAGCAAAGAATTTCCCATCTGTTCCCGGTGCTGAGTCTCTGTTTCCTGCCTGGGCCCTCCTGGTTTGGTGTCTTGCACATCACATCTGCAGGATCGGCCCCGGGCAGCGGTGCTGGAGGGAACGGGCGGCAAGCGTGGCCTCCCGGCAGCGGCCGGGGCCTCAGCAGTCTGAGCTGGTGACCCCCCCACCCAGCAGCAGCCGGGGCCTCAGCAGTCTGAGCTGGTGATCCCCCCACCCGGCAGCAGCTGTTTCTGAATTCACCTCCTTCCTTCCTTGGTAGGCTGACCAGGTGTCCCGTTTTCAACGGGACCAGAAACAACAGTCCTGGCCCATTTCAGACGGTACGTAGGGTCAGCCTGGTCTCCCTGGGCTAAATTCGAGGTGTCAGTAGACTTACCCTGCAGACCGTTTGAAATGGGACAGGACCGTTGTTTTCTGTCCCATTGAAAACGGGACATCTGGTCAGCCGATCCTTGAGGGATAGATCATGTCTTTAAGATTCCAGATGGACTGTAGATGGTTTTTTCCAAAATCCCCTGCTCGGCTCTCTGGCTGATTCCAGCACCATGTCCAGGGAGGTCCCTTCTGAGCATCCCCGGTGGCCGTGGCCCAGCGCAGGGGGACCGCATTGTGACGGTGTCCCCCCACGCTGCTCCGCACTCCCGTTCGGACCTCGTCTTTGGAAGGCAGCAGCCCCGTCGTGAAGAAGTGGCCTGGGGAGAAGTTGCCCTTGCGCTTGGTGAGCCTCAGGAGTCACTGCCACGCTCGGTGCTGTGGCCCTCCGAGCGCCCTGCAGGCCTGGGTTTGTGTCTTTGTCTTCATTTCTCTCCTTCGCCTCCCCAGCCCCCCAGCCCCTGCCCAATGTCTCTGCCACTCTTCTTCGAAGACAAGCAGGGGGTGGGTTACTCTGGGCTCTTATCAGTTTGCTTCTGGAGGACATGGTGCGTGTGACAACTTGGGCAAGGCACAGAGCCCACGCTGTTGGTGTCACACTCCGTTCCCTCCGACAGACCCTGCCCGAATCGGATGGCACGTGTGTCCTCCCCGTTCGGTGCTGTTGCTCCGGAAACGGCGGCGTGATCTGGAGCAGGTTCATGGCCAGGTCGGCCTGGAACGACTCACAGTCGTTCTGGCAACTTCTGGCAGGAAAAGGACATCTGCCCCCACTGCCCAGCGGAAGGTCGTGACCGACGGCTGTGTCTTCCCAGTGGAAAAGTTTCCCTTTTGAAGTTGGGGAGTGAGTCTGGCCACAGTTCACGTTGGGGACAGTGTAGTTTATCAGAAGAGGACTCAGACGCAGCTGAGCCCCAGCTGCTCACTGCCTGAGGCACCGGCCAGTGCTCAATACCTGTGAGCTATCATCACATCACCCCCGGGGACCGGCCGTCCCGGAGCCACCCCACTGCCAAATCCGGTGCTGCCCTCGCACGCACGGCCTTGCTCTCCGGAGTGAGCTCCTGGCTCACCAGCTGGGTGACGGGCCGTGACCTTCACCTTTCTGAGCCTCCAGTGATTATTCACACAAGGGAAGGAACTCCACCGACCTCGGAGCTGGTTTGGGGGCATAACCCAATAGCGGGCATGAGCTCCACAGCTCGGGACGCACCCCGCGCGACCTGCTGGCGGGATCAGACTCCTCAACTTCAGGGTGTAAGTATTTCCACTGGGGAGAGAAGACAGTTCTTCCTCTTCCCCTGGACTCAGTCCTCACCCCTTTCTGGAGATGCACCTGTCTTTATGACACCTGCTCGCCGTCTGGGCAAGCGCAGGTGGGAGCCCAGGCCCCGCCCCCTCGGCTCACGCGGCACGCCCGCCCACCTGAGTCTGTGACCTCTGCTGGCACCGTGCAGGCACGTGGGCTGGGGGGTGGGGGTGCTGAGAGCTGAGGGGGAAGGAGGAGAGAACAGAGGGAGAAAGTAGTTCGGGCAGGAAGGACAGAGAACAGGGGTGGAAGTACAGAGGCCTGAGGAGGAGGGAGCGAGGCCGTCTCCCCGTGAGCTTCCGAGTCTCCTGGGTGCACAGACACCTTTCAGGTTGGTGGATCGTGGCCTCTTCTCACGCCAGTGCCCCCAGTGCAGAGCTCTCCAGCTGCCTGTACCGCAGATGCCAGGGCCTGTGGAAGTCTTCCGTCTTATAATAATCATTCCTCTTTGACTGAAGACTCCACACACAGCCCTCCATTTTTTTGATGGAACCCGAAAAGAACTCGATCCGTTCTTTTTATGAAGATCAAACCCTCATTCACAGTAACGGAAGCCCGAGGCCATCATGGCACACCAGCACGTGGGCCGCTCAGCGGTGCCCACCACGGCCCTGGCTGCCAGGAGTTTCTTCAGTGAGTTTGCCCTGTGCGTAGCTCGTGCCCCCGGACCTTTGTACAGCTTCTCCCCAGGTGCTGGGCGTCCAGGCGGGTGACTAACTCAGTCGCACAGTTACTCAGGAACACACAGGAAGAGCACGCCCGGACGCTGGAGTTTCCATTGCTTTAGGCACCTTCGCTGTGCAGAGAACGTCATTCTCAAGTGGGCGTCACTAGCAGCGCGAACAATGCAGCGCTTTCACCAAACAGGTGATGCGCTTTCTCCCGCTGCCTGCTCACCTTTCGCTCGCTTTCTGGTGGAACCCAGCAGGGCCTTAAGCGTGGACGGGGCGTGTTCTCGCTGGTGCACTTCTGCGTTGAAGCTTACACGCTCCGTTGTTTACTTGGCATGGCTCTTGCTGCCCTCGGGAGGGGTGGCAGGGCAGACATGGGAGAATTCTGTCACCTCTACACGCCCAGCATTTCATGTGAAACTGTGTGAGGCCTCAAATACCTTCCTGCATCTACCTGTTTGACCCCCAAACCCCTTATATCCTATACGATGCTTATCGGGCCAAGAAACAGAGGTCTCTGACTCACAAAACTGTTCAATCTTCTGTTGTTTTCAGCAGCAGGACTGTTTTTATGCAAGGCAAGCATTAGGAATACAAGGGCTGTCCAAAAAAGTACCAGCCATGTAACATGAAAAATAGAGGCATTTTTGGCTGGATTTTTTTCCGGACAGCCCTCGTACACATGGGTATGAACTCCGTCTACAAATGTCAGTATACTATACAATTTCTCACTCATGTCCATTTTCCCCTTTCCACAAGGCTGTGTCCAAGTTCCAGGGTGTGTAAATGGTGCCCAGCACTAGGGAGGCGGTGATGGGCGTTTCATTCTGTCCAACTTGACATGCAATGAGACAGCCCCTTCTTACATAGCTCGCTACTCCCCTGCAGTTCGCCACCCTGAGTCCATCCGTGTTCTAATGGTCCTGCACCAGGAAAAGGCCATAGGTTGTGAGTAAAGAACTTGTGCAAAAATACTTCCTACAACCACTGCCCTCCGGATTCTGCTCCAGCCTCTCTTTTGCTTGTATACAGCAGCAGTCCCCGTACCGCCCACCCATTCTTTGGAGATGCTAAGGGTGTTCTGAATAAGGAAAGGACTTCACTCCTTAACACCCTAATGTCTAGCCCATAGGAGGTGTCTCTGTTTAAGTTCATTTGGATGGCTGCAGCAAATGAATTTGGTACAATGTATAATGACTCAATCTGATGGAGGTTTATTTCTCTCTCATGCAAAATCCAAAATGGCTTTTCTTGATGGGTTGAGTGGCTTTTCTCCAAGAAATGACTAAGAAACTCAAGCTCCTTCATGAGGAGATTGCCTAGGATCAAGGCTAGGCTTGTCTGTAGCATGGAGGATTAATGCAGGCAGATTTAACAGGCCAGGCCAGGATGGGCTCATATTGTTTTCTTTCAGGTTCTCTTGGACAGAACTCAGTCACATGACCATGCCTAACTGCAAGGAAAGCTGGGAAATGTAATCTAGATCTATGCCCAGGAAGGTAAGGAGTGAGTTCAGTGCACATCTAGCCAGTCTGCTGGCCTTCTAAACCAGCGTTAGGCAAACGTTTTCTACAAAAAGCCAGAAGTAAATACGTTAGGCTTTGCAGGCCGTACTGTCTATTGCAAATACCTCTGTCATCGTAGTATAAAAGTAGAAAATATGTAAAGAAAATGGTACGGCCACTTTCCAATAAAACGTTATGACAGTGACAGGCAGTGGGCCAAATTCGGCCCAGGGACTCTCGTTTCCCAACTTCGGTTCTGGACAGGGAAAATACTTGTCCCCAAGCAATCACAGAAAAGGCACGATTTAGACTATTTGCAAAGAGCTGAGAAAAAGTGCTGTGTGTATTCTGTGTGGGTGCTAGGGGCAGCAAAAGAAAATGGATTAAAAGGAGTCAGTGCTCTATTTAATTAATCCTTTATAAAAGAGACATGTTTGCAGCTGTGCTTCAAAGGGAAGCAGGAAGAGCAAGTTTCTAACAAATGGGAATTTCAAGATTCCACCCTCAGAGGCTTTGGTGTGGGGCCCAGGAACCTGCATTTTCAGGATGCTCTTTAGCAAGTTTTAAGCCAGTGGTGGAGGTGGTAGGGGATCACAGTTTGCTAAATACTGCCAGGCCATTATTTGTCTGTCTCGGATGTAACCAGTCGGGGGCCTTTGGAGTACATAGGAAGTAGCAGGCAGGGTGTCCACAAACCCACTGACCTAGGTAAGCTTAAGTTTTCTTTTTCCTTCAAGGGAGCTGTCAGAGTGCGAGTGAGTGGGAGTCATCCTATGGGTCTTTCTAATTTATTATTTTAAGTGATCAACTAATTATTAGCGAATCGCACATGGCTGTGAAGCAAGGGGTAGGGCGTCCAGACTTCCAAGCAGGCTGTGGCCGCCAGACAGCTTTGCTTCGTTCGGGGATCCCGTCACTCACTTCCCTCCTCTGAGAAGTGTGGACCCCCAGATCGGAGAAGGGACGGTGTTGGCACTGGCATTTGACTAGGTGTCAAAGCCGGGTGCTCATGGGCATCGCAATGGAGAGAAGCAAAAACAGGTGCTTCTGGGTGACCTTGAGAAAGTCATTACAGGAGTGCCCAGGCTCGAAGGGAGTCCCACATGCCAGCCCACGTGTTCGTGTTCTGAGGGTGTAGTAGAACTACAGGGACAAGAAACCTGCCTTAGCGCCCCCTCCTTTCCCCGCAATGAGCCAGTAACCTACCATCAGAACCGGCAAGAGGACTGCAAAGCAGCGAAGAGTGGAGAGCAAATCAGTACGTGTGTGTCCCCAGGTCACCACCCACCTCAGAGACGGGAGGGGAGAAGATGAGATTTCTTTTCCTAGTCGAGGGTGGCAGCCCTGTGCGCAGATCCGATTCCCGGGCCTGGGCGTTTGTCCTGGCCGGAAGGCCCCCCCACCCCTCCTGGGGGGTGCCTGGCAGCCCGCTCGCCTGTCTGTCTGCGAACAAGGATTGCCGAAGCCAAACCCTCCTCTTCAGCCCTTCCCCTTGGCAGTGCCCTGGGCTCGGGACGGTGCTCTAGCATCTGAGCAGCCCATCGCCCTGGAAAAGGCAGCTTTTATTTTTATTCTGGAGCTGGACCACAGCCCTCTGATGAGTGGGGTAAAATGTCCACAATCAGAGGCTACAAGGAAAGTTTCACTGTTGGTTCAAGTCCCTACTGCGGACAGAGGACTGTCCAGTGACTTCAGTGTACACAGGAATCAGCTTGGTGGCTTGTGAAAATGTGGATTACAGGGCACCCTCTGCCGGGGATCCTGACTCAGAGTCCAGGGCGGGGCCCGAGAACCTGTACTCACATAAGCTTTCCAGGTGACTCTGAGACAGGGGTCTAAGTGATGCAGGTAGTGCTAGGAGGAAGCCTACGGGATCCTAGCGGGTAAGGGGAAGCTTTGTTTTGTATTTTGAAGATTTCTGGGTAGCACCATAACCTCACTCAGCAGTGAAATCGAGCAGTCTCACCAGTTTGCATTCAAAAAAGACTCTTTTGTCCAACTGGCATTTTCCTCCCACCTAAGCCCGTTTTCCTTTCTTTGATCCTCAGAGGCTCCAAATTACTGATTTTTCCTCGTCAAAGCAAATAAAGCAAATAAAAGCTTCGAGCTGCTCGGAGACACTAAGCCATTCCTCAGAGTCTTTTTATTTTATTTTATTTTATTTTTGCCTTACAGACAAAATTCCCTTAGGACCTCCTCATAGGGCTGGTTATCCATAACTTCCTTGAGTTACTGCTGCAGCACACACCTCTGAGGGCGTCCGTTTCTGCAGGAAACTTGGCCCCGTTGCTCTGCCGGGTCTCGGGGGACGCATTCTGCTGAGCCCGAGGAGCTGGCTGCAGATGGTGTGACTCCGCTGGCCTGCCCTCCCCAGCCCTGCGGCAAGCAGGCGCTGGCCTACTGTTCCAAGTGTCCCCCAGGCTGCCAAGGTGGCTGCTTCCTGTCCATAAAAGCGTCCTCTGCAGCGACCCCCGGTGCTCCCGGGCCTGCGCCATCCCTGCCATCGCTCTTCTTGGCTCATTCCTGGACGTTACTGGGTTAGGGACCCCCAGTGCCTGATATGAGCTGGGTCATTAAGGAAGGAGCAGAAGGCAGTGTCCCAGAAGAGTCCGAAATGCAGGCAGGGTGGCGAGGTCAAGTGTTTGAAATCACAGATGATGCATGAAGCAGCCTGAATGGCCTACCTCAAAGTGAAAACTCTAATTAAGGCCCGACTGCATATGCCACAAATTCGCCTGACCTTCCCAGGGCAGAAGTATTTGAACTGCAGATTCGTGATGTCTTTTCAAGGTAGATTGCTGTTCGAATCACACAGAAAGTCCACAGTTTACTTGGACATTTAGAGCAGGTGCCGTCAGGCAATCTGAAGTTCGGCAGTGACAGTTTACATCACAAGGGACAGCAGACAGAGCTGGGTTCACACCCTGTACTAGCTGTGGGACCTCAAACAGGTCACTTAGCACTCTCCAGGCAGTAGTCCCCATACACGAGAAAATGATGGTGATGACGATACATTACATCTGTGGAGCAATTCCTGTGTTCCTGCCATTGCATTTTGTGCTTTACATAATTTTGTAATTGAAAAGTCATGCAGGCCTTCGAAGTGTATACTGTTGTCTGTCCCATTCCACGGTTGAAAACACTGAGGAGCGGGGACGGGCAGAATCTGTGTGACCTGACGTGCCTTTAACGCCGTGCTAACAGGTTACTGTGAGGATTGAGTGAGACGTGCGTGAGGAGCTCGGCACGGTCACAGCACACGGTGCGCAGTAAGTGACAGTGACACGTGTTGTATACGTTTAACGGGAGGGCCTCTCCCAAGTGGAGCGATTTCTCAATTTATAGGAATAGATGCACTTCATGAAAAATGATGTTTCACTAACTTGCACGTTGTGTGGCCTCTCCTAGGAAGAGTTTCTGGATCCATAAGATTCACTCCTCCCATGATCAGTGTGATACCTTAGTTGCTGGCATTTCACCTGTTATTACAGCTCTCTGTGTTGATTGCTGCAGAACGTTTTCCCCCTTGAATTACGGTTTTTAGTGAGGTGTAAGTGACATACGCCATCATATTAATTTCAGGAGTACAACATAACGATCCGGTGTTTGTGCACATGGCAGCAGAAACGTTTCATTTCTGCAGGCACCTGTGTCTGTGTCAGACAAACCTTGAGGCCCGGGCTCACCTGGGACAGGCTGCTTGCTGACTGCCCAGGGGGAGACGCGGGGGGTTGCCCGCCAGCCTAAGGCCTGGGGAGCCGGGGCACAGCTGTGGGCCGGCAGCTACTCCAAACCTTGTGGAAACAGTCACCGACTTGCTGGCTGCTGGGGGTCACTGGCCTTTGTGAGGCAGATGAAGGGTATGTGACCAGGAGGGGGACAGAAGAGAGGCAGGAGATGACAGGGGAAGAGCAAGGGAGAGAGAAAGAAAAGAGGGTAGAGAGACTGTTTGTCAGAGAAGCGTGGGATTTTTAAATGGAAGATTCTTAGAGAGGATCTATTCCAACGTCTTATTTTATCAATAGGGTCAGAAAGTTCTGGAGAGGTTACTGCATGAAATTACACAGCTACAGATTCTGTGCCGACTGTGGACAATCATGGCAGAAACTTAGCTCCCACCTGACCAGCGTGTATGCACACGTGCGCGTTGCCAGACCCTGGGCTTGGGGGCCTCATTGCTGGCTGGGCCCCGGAATTTGGACTTCCAGTGTCCCTGTGCAGAGGCACCCACCGCTCCAGGAGCTGTCCCGCTGGACTCAGGGTCACAGGGAACATGCCCTAGAGCAGCCTTGGCAGGAGCTCTTCCGTGCTGAGGGTGAGAACAGCCAGGGCAGGCAGTGACAGTGGCCACGACAGGAGGCGGCCAGAGCTGCCCTTGCTTTGTTTTTTCATAATATACAGAAACTCCACGCTGGGCCAAATACATCAGTTCGGCGAGGGTGTTGCACTGCGTTTGTTCTGGTAGTTGGCTCGCAGTCTCCCTAGTGTGAAGGAATGGCCTCCTCAATGGCCGGGTCTCGCTTTTTGCCCTCCTGGACGTCTTTCTGTAGCCTACAAAGCCCCGAGGCCCTCCAGGTTGCTTCTTAACCCTCCTGGAAACACAGCTGCCCGCCCCGCCCCTACCGCCCTGTGCATGGAGGACGGTTCCCAGCTCACAGGAGCAGAGGACAGCAGGTGTGTCCATGGGAGGGAAGCCAGCGTCACCTAGTCCTGACCAGTCCTTGCTTGTTCATCTGCCTTAGACGCCGGGCAAAGGAAAGCCCTGACTGTCCCACTCTCCCTCCCATCTCTCCAGCCTCTCTCTGCTCCCACCACGCTTCCTCTTTCTTGGCTCTCAGATTTATACTGACTTCCACTCCATGTGCTGAGGTTCGGGAAAGTCACTAGATATAGCTGACGAGAAAGCCAGAATGAGAATGAATATGTATAATGTACGAGGTGGGACAATGAATTTCGCGAACTCATCCTAGAAGAAGTGCCGCACGCCTCACTGCTGGGTGTCACCACGGTCACCTGCGAAGGACTCCCCTCGGGAAGCTGTGCCAATGCCAGTGCCTAGTCCACCCTCCAAAGCAGTTTTGGAACTCTTTATCTGGAATGGCCA
Organism: Lyroderma lyra; assembly: GCA_004026885.1. Classification (NCBI taxonomy): domain Eukaryota; kingdom Metazoa; phylum Chordata; class Mammalia; order Chiroptera; family Megadermatidae; genus Lyroderma; species Lyroderma lyra. The sequence goes on from PVJL010009521.1 coordinate 49,588, forward strand.
TCGAGCTGTTGTTGGACCCAAAATTTGACAATTAAGTTCACAAACTAGCCAAGGTTATGACATCTTTCCAAGTTGTTTGTACGGTTCTGCCGTAGTAAGCACACAGTGGCCAGTTCACGAACTTACTCAGACTTTGGGGGAACAGCTCTGACGGCCATTCCAGAAAAAGAGTTCCAAAATTGCTTCAAAGCATGGACCGGGCGCTGGCATCGGTGCCCAGCTCCCCAAGGGGGGGACTTCGAAGGTGACCGTGGTGATACCCAGCAGTGCGGTGTGGAGCCCTTTTCCTAGGGTGAGTTCCCGAAATTCACGGTCCGACCTCGTTTAGTGGCAGAAACGCTTGCAGGTAAAAGTATCTTGAATTTCTCGGTCCTTGTGTATGATGTCATGAAGAGCACGGCCAGTCCACGAGTGTGGCATAAAGCTTTGGGACAATCCGTAGTAAAAGAGTTGTCCCGCCTCCCTCCCTCCCTCTCTTCCTTCCCGAAACATTCCCGGACTCCAAGGCCCATTGGCAGGCAGGTCTCTCGGTTTTTGTGTGACGCTTTATAAATGTTTTACTCTTTCCCCCTATCTACTCAATGCAAAAACTAGCACGTCCGGGCCAACAGCACGAACAACACAGAGTTTCTCTTCTCGTGAAGCTGTCTGGGGGCGGCAGGTGAGCAAACACGTGAACGAGATGCTCTGGGGTAAGAGGCACGGGGAAGCCCAGAGGAGCACGCACGGGCGCGCGGGGGATGGGTGGCTCGGACGTGCGGGTCTGGGAGCGGCCCTGAGGGGCGGACACTCGGGCAGAGCCCTGACGAAGTAGGAGCCGGCCTTGCTCAGGGGCTGCCCCGGGCCCCGGCTGCCCTGGACCGCCCGTTTAGCCAGGCCTCATTCCAGGAGAGTCCCCACCTCAGGACAGGCTGACGAGGGAGAGGTCGGGCAGCTGCTGAGAGTGGGGTAACCCAATCCTGGGGACAAGGCAGCCTTAATGAGCATCCAGGTAGTCCTTTGAAAAACGAGACCTGTGGCGGGCCTGCCAGAGCAGGGGGATCGAGTTTCAGTTTTAATTATGAAACCAAAGAGACGTGGCTGCCCCTGTCGCATTTTGCTGTCAGGGTCCCTTGGAAGGGGGTTTCCCGTCTCAGCTCCCGGGGGCCCCGGCCTGCTTCCCTCACGCACGTCCCCGCTGCTCTGACACTGCCGAGCACGGGACTTAAGGCGGGCGGGCCCGTGGGGACGGGGGGACGGAAGCAGAGGCCCCAGCGTCGGTGATGAACAGTGTGTGGGAAGCCAGGACTGGCACAGGCTTCAGAGAGGTGGGCAGCAGCTCAAACTGTGACATCACGAAGGATGGGGCAGCCCACGCGTCCTGGGGCTTGAGCGCGTCTTGTCCCCCCACCCCTTAGCTCTCCTGGGTCTGGATAAACCTCTGTCCCTCACGAGACAGAACACTGTGACCGGCAGTCGGTGGTGCCAGCAAAAGACCCCTGTTCGTAGCTCACAATCGGGGCCATCGCTACGTGCTAGACTCTGGGTTAAGAAGGTGACACGCACTGCATTGTGTGACCCTCCCAGCATGGGCTACGAGTCCCATTTCATAGGGGCAGAAAGTGGGGCTCAGAGAGATGGTAACTGGCGCAGGGTCACCAGGAGCAGGCAGCGGTCAGGATCTATCCTGGTCTGTGTTCTCCACAGTCTTGCTGCACTGCCTCTGTGCAGGCACCAGACCTGCCATCGTGAGACCAATGGAACGAGGTGACCCATCTTCCCAATGGCGTTTTCTGAAGTGACTCCTGAAGATACTTCATGTGGGCAGCTCTCCAGAATTAGCTCCGTTGTTAGCTGTTTAATGCATGAGTGAGTGGGATGGGGGGTCCGGGATGGCGAGAGGGAGACACATGGGGGGAAAATGAGTTCCAAGCCTAGATCCTGTCTTTACTTGACTCTAGTAAATTTTGGAGAGGCCCTTAATGAAATCGCAGGGTTTAGCAAGGCCTCCACCTTCACAGGTCAGCAGCTCTGGGCAAGGAAGGGACCTGTAAGAACAGCACCGCCCTCCAAGCAGGACACTGGTGCCTCCATATGGTGGCCACGAATCCTGACACTGACACAGGCTGACCCCAGCTCCTTAGAGGTGGCGTCCTTCCAAGGACAAGCCTCAAGTCCATGGCTGCTAGTCGATGAGATCCTCGAAAGAAATACTCACGTGCAGTTATCACGGTCCACAGAAATTCGTGACTCTTTGCTCTGGAAATGTCACATCTGCAACGCATGTTTCCGTGATCATCAAAACCCTGTCTCTCTTCCCAGTCTAGAAGGGGCCCTTTCCCAAAACTGAACGGTGGCCTCCAGCAACAGTAAAGAGTGATTCCTGCTTGGATTAACTACTTAGTGGATAATAAATAATACTTATAACATATTAAAGTATAAGGAATTTTTTAAATGACAGTAAAACTGGTGCCTATCTTCCAACACCCATTTTTTAAAAAAGGACACATCCCTGCCCTTGAAGTCCCCTATGTAGTGTGAAAAATGGAATTTTCATCAGAGTGGGCAGGGGCATACATGAAGCTCCCTGGAAGCATAGTCTTTATGTCTAAAACGTGCTTTTTAGAAAAGCACCAGCTTTTGTGACGGCAAAAGCAGCTGCAGCCCTCTGTGGCCAGCAGCACCAGGTGACTCTCACGTCTGGTTGAGCTCTGCCCTCCCCACCGACCTGATGGGCACAAGCAAAGGCTCCGGATGTGTAAAAGCCCGCGCTCTGCCGGACCGGTCCCTCCCCCGGCCCACCCCGGGGCACATGGCTGTCAGGGGCGGCTGGACAGAGCTCGCCGGAGCCTGGGCTCCTCGGGGGTCGTCAGCAAGGCGTCCCAAAGGTGTGCCTCGTTCCCTGCACACCTCTCGTCTCCAGAAACCACTGTCCACACCAGCCTCACTGAGTACAGTCGTTTCCTAGTGCCGGCTCTTGTGTAAATCAGACACCCCTGAAAGTTCACGCCTTCGGGGGGGCTTGAGAGGCACTGTCACTGGGAGAGGCGTTTTGGAACTGACTGGAGCTGTGTTGTTTGTGGGCCCGGCTGGGACTCAGAGGCTGTGCAGGTCCCAGAGCAGAGCCACCGGGAGGGGAGGCAGGTTGGGGTCGCAGCTTTGGAGCACAGGGACTCAGTGCCTTCAGCAGCCTTAGCTCCCCTGAGCCCTGTTTCTTTTCCTGGAAAGAATGTGACCCCAGTTCTCATCTCACCAGGTTACGGGGGAGCCAGACGACACAGTGCGGGAGCATCCCACACTGCAGGGCCCTCTGGAAATGAGGGGGAGCATGTTTGCGGGGGCATAAATCTCAGTCTGCGAATGCAGTACCACAAACTCAGCCATGAATTTTCATCCACGTCATTTTTGTCAACCTAATTTCAACTTGAAGCCCAGTCTAGTGTGGCCAGATTTAGCAAATAAAAATTCAGGACACCCAGTACCGGGCATTCTGCACCGTGTCAGGGGGCCTTAGCCCCATCCCTCCAGGCCACCTGGTCACTTTGATGGGTTCCACCCTTGGCCTGGACCACCGTTCTACGGCCTTGTGTATTGTCGGCTAAGGCAGAGGCCAAGCAAGTTGGTTACATCTGGGGTGCCCCTGTCCCCTCCCTATGACATCGTTAGGGGTCACATTGGGAACCTGAGAAATTTTTTTGCAGAATCACCCCTGGGCTGGTGTTTGCCCAGACATCCCACAGAGCCATTGCTTCCTGGGGTCCTGCTCAGGCAAGACTCGGGAGGTGAACCCCCTTTGCCTGAGCACCCAACAGTCACAGCTTCGGTGCGTCTCTCACGCTCTCATTCTCATCCGCGCCACCCCTGTCCCCAGCCCGGGTACATGTCCTTCTGTGCTGGGAGAAAGGCTTTCCCAGCCTTGGCTTTCTCCATCCAGTTCACTTTGCTTCTTCCTCCAACTCTTCTTCATCCTCCATAAACCCTCCTGGTTCGACTCCGGGCATCAGCTGTGGGAGCGTCCAATCCAGGGGGCCCTGCAAGCCCCTTCTTGGCCTGGGCAGTGCACCGTCTTTGAGGCAGTGAGGGCAGGAATGATCGCTACTGGTTTGAGGACAGAGCACAGGAAAGGAAAACGGAGAGGAAGGCTAAGTACAAATCAATGATGCAAAATACGTTCCAGCCATAGTTAAAATGATGCTGACTCAGCATGGATTTGATTATCCCCTAGATTGGGGCATTTCCTGGGCGGTCGTTTCCTGGTCTGCACTTACAGTTGGGGGGGTCACAGGCACCATAGTGCATCATGTCTGCTCTCCTGTTTTGGGGGCTTAGAGCTCCTGAGGGCGATATTGGGATGTGGCATCAGGCAGCTGCAGGCCTGTCACCTTCTGGATCCTGAGCACCTCTCAGGAAAGTGGGCTGCCCGTGAGGACAGCAGCGGACTAGGCCCCACCCTGTGGGTGAGTGTCGTCTGTTCTTCGCCCGCAGGGATGGCCGAGTGGCTGGGAGGAGGCTGCACAGAATCGTGGCGTAGAAGGTGGCAACACAGAACTCAAGGAGGGAGGAAAGTGTTTGCAAACAGACTCCCTGTGTGACATTTGGCATCATTTCCAGCTAATGACATCTTTCCGAGAGCCTTGCAGACGTTGACAGCTGACTCAGCCAGTTACGATCGCCCAGAGACGCGGCTGCATGGGATCCGGAAAGCGGATTAGCGGGCCCTGGCTCTGCGGAGCTGTGGGGGCGCACGGGGGGAAGCGGACGTTTCGAGGGGAGGGAGGGAGGTGACTGTCAGGCTTGACGCCTTTTGAAGGCCTTTCATACTTGTTTTGTGCTTCAAGGCAGTTTCTCTCTTCCAATTTACCTTTCCTGGTTTCTTCTAAAAAGAGCAGTAATTTCTGCTCAGCCTGAACTGCTTCCTTGGGTGCAGGGAGGTCGCGCTGCCTCCGCTCGGATCCCAGCTTGCCCACCTGCCGGCAGCGTGGCCTCGAACAAGCGAGCTCACCTCCGAACTTCAACTTGCCCGTCAAAGAGACGCAAATCAGGACAGCACGTGCCCGCGTCCGCCGTGAGGCGCTGCGAGGGTCACACGAGAAAATGTGTCCCCGAGCTCGCCACGGCCGCTGGCGTGGAGGACAGGGCGAGGGTTTGCGATGGTTGCTTCTGGAATAATTTTTCCGTGAGGAAAGGAAGGACAGGAGATTTCTCATTTTCAAAAGGGGGATGGCGAGACCCAGAGAGGCCAAGGGGCCTGTGCAGACCGACAGGGGAAGTCAGCGCTGAGCTGGGGCCCCTCTTCTACAACAAAGCAGACCTGGCCAGGACCACAAGCGCCGCAGATTTCTCTGGCTCCTTCCAAACGCCGGCTCTGCTGACAGCCTCCTTTCCAAGCCTCTGTGCTCCTCTGTGTGGCTAGGGAGATCAGGGCCCGTCCTCCATGTGTCCCCCCTCATCTTAGGACACCCTGCCTACCTCCCAGGTCCATTGCCACAGAGTATGTGGTAACCCCAAGAGGAGTGACCCCAGGAATCATCTGCCTTGTTTCAGGAGACGAGAGATACCCTTCTCCATGGGACCCAGAGATTGTTCTAACTCACATCTGGCCAGACATGATCTCTTTCCATCACCAAGAATTCCTCTTGGTTTTGCTCTTTAAGCTCTGTCTTTCTTGAATGGACTTTACCCAGGAGAAGGATCAAGTTGTCACTTCCCCAGGAAGCATATAGAGCAGGGCACATACGCCCCACACTATCGCGGGACACTAATACCAAAGGGAAGTGGCTGGTTCTCTTGGACCAGCACCGGAACCTCCTAGCAAGCTGCCTGCTTTGCAAGGTCACAGTCACGTGTCATGAAGGCAACAGGGAGGGAAAATGGATGTCAGCGGGGAAGATTATCGTCCCGATTAGCACCCAGAGATGACTTCCTTGGCTCTGAGTGTTCAGCAAGAGAAGTCACGGGAAACGCAAGACTTGAAAAAGCAAACCGTGTGCCTGTATATACGTGTGCGCGCACGTGCATGCGCACGGACACACGTGCTTGTGTGCGGACAACACAGCTGCATGGGGAGAGGCCACCTTCAGCTCTGATGAATCGTGGGAAGGGAAGCTGTTGAGACCAAATTTCTACTTTGAGAAAGTCAGGATAAAAGTGTCGCAGAGCAAGTCAATGTGTATTCGGTTAAAGCAGACAGGCTGCGGTGTACATAGGCAAATATTCACAGACTGTGCACCCCAAAGTATATACTTTCAAGAACACACACACGCATGTGTATAACATAAACACATTTACACACCTACCCAGAGACTCCTAGACCCTCTCTACCTAATCTCATTTTGAAGTCTGTTATTTTTATTGTTTTTTTTAATTCATTTTTATTGTTAGACTTATTGGGGTGACATCTGTTAGCAAGGATTACATAGGTCTCAGGCATACAGTTCTACAGTGCATTGTCATCTTGTTGTGTAATAAGTTCACCACCTGATGTGACTTCTCTTCCCATCACCATATATTTAGCTCCCCCCTCCCCTCCCACCCCCTCCCTGACCCACTGGTCCCCAAATGAAGTCTGTTGTATTTGGATTAAAGAATGCACGGAATGAGATTGGCACGTGAGGGGTAACCTAATGTCCTGCCCTTTCGTCCTTGATGATCGGGGCACGTCCCCTGAAACAGTCAATGAGTCCTGTTGCCAGAACAGGAAAAGGCCCGAAATTCTGAGACCTGGCAGGTGTGCAGGTGGCAGTTGGGGAGTGGCGGGAGTGGCATGGCTCACTGCGCAGGGCAGGTCCTGGGCACCACACGTGCCTGCTCACACTGCCAGGAATGACAGCTGAGAAGGCCTAAGGGACGGCTTTACCCTCGAGTGAAAGGGATGCCTGGGTGGGAGGCACGCGGGGCTCCTGGCAGCGGGAGCTCTCACTTGGGGAACTTTGGGCCGTAAGGAGCTAGGTTTTCCCTCACTGAGTTTTCAAATCCTGTTTCTAGTAGTAAACACCAGGCTGTCCTCAGCTCTTTGTACTCAGAGAGGGGTGTGAGCGTGTGTGTGTGTGTGTGTGT
>PVJL010009522.1:0-56492 GCA_004026885.1 Lyroderma lyra
CCCGCAGCCCTTCTCTCTCCATTCTCAACAAACTTGTCTCATGGATTCAGAGATACCGATCAGCTTTTAAATGTCCCAATTAATATGACCAGATACTCGAGGATTACCAGACACATGAGGAAGCTTCTAACATGAAAGATAAGAATCCTAAACCAACAGCAGACAAAAGTAGAGACTGCAAGGGAAAACAAAACTAAACTAAACTAAACAAAGCTGTCATTAGTATTAAAGTTGAAAGATGATACTGTAATAATAAAACCATTCGGGCAGAAATTCAAGAGTCAGTTGGAGTCAAGACAAACCGGAAAGGCTTTAGGGGAAAGCTGACCAAAAAAACCTGAACTAAGGTAGCAGTAGTTGCAATGAAGATGATAGAATTTTGAAAAGGCAAATTATAGGCACCATACTAGAAAACTAATTCAGAACCTCTGGGGCTGGAGATCCAGGAATCTGGAATCCGTGTAATTCTGATATAGCCAGCTGGGCAGTGGTTTAGAGATTGGGGAATTGAGACACAGGGTATTAATTGGAATAGGAGCGTTAAAAAAAGAGGGGTGGGGGGGAAATCTAAGTTTCTTTACCAGCTGGCCTGGTGGATGATGGTACCATCACCAAATACATAAACAAAGACAGGATACATGTTTAAGACTTGCCCCACCATCCACCCCCCAACAAAAAGGCATGATATTTTGGTAGCCTGTAGTAGGTCTCATGGGCAGGTCCAAGATACCTCTTGTTTGGATGGCTGCTGCCGTGAAGTTTCTTGCCACCAACTCCTAAAGAAAAGAGAACATCTTACACCTTTTTCATGTATCCTTATCCATAGTGGGCTGCCTTCTCAGTGCTTCCCCCAGCCAAAACAAAATACAAAACAAAATCCCCTGATCACTTCCTCTCTGCTACTGCACAGTAGCTTAAAATATTACAATTATTGTCCTTGACACTTGTAATATTACATGTCTCAAAGTAACACTTGGAAACAGGTTATTTAGGCGTATAATTAATTAACTCTCTTCCCCTCAGATGATTTATTTTCTTTAGAATGTTGAAAGCTTAACTTTCCTTAATGTTTACATCATCTTTCAATTAAAATGTCGGCCTAATTATGACAGGGACTTAGTTTGCAGGCTTTATTGCTGTAGTACCAGTCCCCTGCAGTCTGTCTGGGACAGGTTCACAGAAACGTCGAATGAAGTCCACTCACTCTCCTATTTCAGTGATTCTTTTTTCACACCAATCCCAGCAGACATTCTCCATTTTGTGAACATGGAAACCGCGACTCAGAATTCAAATATCTTGCCCTGTTTCTTAGCAAGTGTGAAAGGCTACAGCTCCAAGCTGGTCAGCTCCACAGTCCTTGCAAATCTTGTCCCAAACCCAGCACACCCAGAACGGGTGTCGGAGCAGAGAGCCCTCAGTGAAACCATCACCAGACTTGCCCCAAGGTTGACTCCATAGCTTCGGGAGGGGGCGGGGAGGCGCGAGGCTGCCCGCCCCGGGTCGCTCTCGCTTACGTCAATGCGGCGACACGGAAGACTTTCCCAGAGGGCCGGAGCCTCCCAGATCCCGGCGAGCAGTGCGGCGGGGAGGTCTTTGGGGCTTGTGGGTGACAGCATTTTCGCTCTGTGTGGGGAGGTGTCTGGGGTCGGGCTGCCGGGAGGTTTGGGTAGGCTCGGACCTGTGGCCCACTCGTCCAACGCTGGGTGACAAAGGTCAGTTTAGTCTTTGCACCACACCAGGCCTGGGGATACCACTGACACAAGTCCGAGGCCAGGCGTGGCCGTGAAGCTAAGCACACCTGTGCGCAGCCAGCCCAGGTCTCGTGGTACCTCGCCTCCTTCACACAAGCCACTGCTGGACGCCGCCTTGTGCCGCGACCCACTCGTAAGCGTGCCCTACCTACCTGCTAGGTGGTTTTGAAGAGCAAATGAAAAAGTGTTTTGGAAGCCATCTGGTTTATTGTGATTAAACGTAGTTGCATAATGTAAGTTAAGTCGGTGGATATGGGAAACTAAAGTTTCTGGATTATAATGGGATTATTAAGCTTAATAATCCCATTATATATAAAATGTGCTTACCGGATTTTGCTTTTTTTTATTCCTTATAAGGTTCAAGAAATGTTTGGGCATCCAATAAGTATTCTTTATTGGAGAGAATGTATTTAGATTCAGTTAATGAAAATGAAAAACCTTAAGCAAGAATAGATTTTACCTTAATTCTCTGTAGCAGCCACTGGGCAACTCAAAAGTACAAAAACATCTTAATTGTTATATAGATATGTGTGGTGAGTGTTGTAATTTGTCATAAAAATAGCGTTTTCTTTTATGAGGACTTAATTCATTTTATAATCTTGCTTTTTACTTTGATGCCAGGTAATTCTGGAATATAATGTGTTTTTTTTTTTTTGTTTTTGTTTTTTGTTTTTGTTTTTTTGGAGGGGCGTTATTTCACTGACTGGGAATCGAACCCAGCCCGCCGCATTGAGCGCTGAAGCCTAGCCACCACACCATCAGGGAACCCCTAGAGTATAATATATTAATTAGATTGTTCTCAAGTGAAAAATTAACTGCTGTATCTGTGTTTACATTTAAAAAATGCATTTTTTGGGAGTTCCCTGGTGGTGTAGTGGCTTAAGGTTTTGGCGCTGGCGCTGTCAACGCTGTGGCCTGGGTTCAATTCCCAGTCAGGGAACTACCCACATATAAAAAAGAAAAAAAAAAAAACAGAAAACAAAAAAAGCAAATAAAAAATGCATTTTTTGCGCGCTGACTATACAGTTTTGTAAAAATGTCTTAGTATAATACATTCTATAGTGCGAGCAGTTTGTTACTCAGTTCGGAAGAGAGTAGCAGAAGGTACCCTTCTGCACTGTTTTTTGCAAAGTCAAGTCATTCACCATAATTTTAGTGCATGCTATGTACGGTAAGTCTTCCTTATATTTATATAATGATTATTTGCTTGTATGAGGAAAGCTTAAAATTTTATCTTGTGTATCACAAAATAGTACTTATGCTTACTAAAAATAAATACTATAATTACTAAAGTTGTATTTTTAAACTTTATATTTAGAAATCACAGCATTTCCAAGCCTTATGAGTCTCAGCAGTCATTGGTTCTTTTTGTTCTTTAGGAATATTTTGTTTAATTGATATTAATTAAATGACATGGATGAAAATTTATTTTGACTCAGTAGAGAAATCAGTTTAAATAAATATGAACAAATAAAAAATTGGAATAATTAAAATAGGCTACTTGATAAATCTTATTTGCTTTGTAATCTGGAAGGTAGGGTTCACAGAGGGAGAAAAAATATTACCTTTACCTTCAAGGAAATACTAGCAGTTTTGAGATTTTAAAAAAATTTTGTGTTTCCTTGATGAAATACTATTTCAGCTCTTTTTATTTAATCTGCGTTGAGAAGCCCAGAGAACATTGTATTGATACAGTGCTTTATTGAGTCAATAATACTATGGTATTTAGAGTCTAAAATTGAATAGATTTATTGGCAACTTAAAAATCAGATAGAGTATGAAGAGCTTTTTAATTATAAAAATGATTTGATGTGGCCTGTGAAGTGTTATAGTAATTAGCACACTTTATATGCAGTGGATTAAAATTTGGATAGATTATAGGTAGAGTTTTTTCTCTTTTTTTTCTATCAATGGTTGATCTGTCTTTCACCTAAGTTCAGTTTCTGAAAACAGATTTTATTTGTATTAGTGTTTTCAAAGTCACCATCCAGGTTTTAACCACTTTATCAATTTGTAACAACTGAAGAAAAAGGAAAAAATTAAGCATATGGTGCTTTAAATTTGGTATTCTTGGTTAATTTTTTATATATATTTTTTACATTGTTGATAGAGAATTTTATATTTCTACCTGTTCTATTCTCATCTATATATACCACTTCTCTTCCAAATTTTCCAGCAGCTGTGACCTAGCATTACGATGATTGTTCAGGTTAATTTTCATCCTCATTGTTCTCAGCATAGTTACCAAGGACAATTCATAAGTTCAGAGATTTGTTAATTGTATTTCTTTAATATAGTGATTTTTGTAAGGAGTGATTATATGTGAGTTCCTCTTTCCCTCTGCTGCTACCAGGCTCCCTAACACTTCCTGTCTCTCTAACGTTTCTGTATATAGGTAGAGTTCTCTGCTATCAACGATGTTTAGGTTAACTTCAGTGAAATGACTCTTCAGGACTTGGTGCATCAGGCTGCCTCCATTTATTCAGATAAAATAGCTGTATGTTTTGATGAATGTAATGGCCAATCTCCAATTTATTGCACCTTCCAGAATCTGATTAATGCAGCTTCAGAATTATCAGATTTTCTGCTATTACACTGTGACTTTCAAGGAACTCGGGAAATTGGTCTGTACTGCCATCCTGGGATAAACTTACCTTCTTGGATTTTAGGGTGATGTATTAAAACTAAAAATTTGGTATTACTCTATAATTCTTTAATGCATAGAATATATTGTGAGTTACTGTTCTGTTTACTATTGAATTTTTCTGTATTGATTGATCAACTCTAGAGAGGCTAAAGTAGTTCATATTTTGCCTAGGATTATTTTTGATTAATTAATTTGAGCTTATTTAGGAGACACTACAAGTTTTCACTAATAGTAGAACTTTTTTTTTTTTTTTTTTTTTTTTGGTTGGTTCCCTGAGCAGGGATCGAACCCAGGACGGGGTGGTGAGAGTGCCAAAGCCTAGTCACTACACCACTAGGGAATCCCCCTAGAATATTTAAATATCTACAAAATATAAAGGCTTCATTTTTTTTTTTTTGCCAAAGGAAAACACTAAAAACCTCTGCTATTAGATCAGAGAAAACAAGTATTTCAGAATATACTACACTTTTCATCACCAAGATGAAGTTTTAGGCACTCAGGTATTCAGCAAATGAATGAATGATTGAGAGTTTTGGATAATGGTCCATAAAAATTGAGATATAATTGAGGAAGATACTAATTCAAACAAATATTTGCAAAATGTTCAATCATTTAAGTTTTTCTAGAATATTATCTTTGCATAGTGATTTCTGTTAAAAACTGTAAAGAATTAGAGAAGTTGATATTCATCCCATAGTACATCTATTAGTAGAGTAATTGTAAAAATGTAAAACATTTAAAAATTTTTTAGTCATTGAAATATTTATTGAGAATTTACTATGTGCAAAGCCACAGTGTTTTTAAAGTGTGCCTCAGTACTTTTAATTAAAACAACTAACTTACTCTTTGGTCTTATTTATGTAAGTTTGCCACATACAAAATCAATTTTAAAGTTTTTCTCTTTAAAACCAGGAATACTGGTTTTGGTGAAATATGTCTTTTTTGTATGAAGATTGTATTAACCTGCATAGTATTAAGTTACATATGAATATTTATCTTATTTTATATTATCCTACATAGATGAAGAAATAAGACTACTTATTTGGTATCTTACTAGTAGCCAGTTAAGGTGAATTGTACTGTACTATATTAGCTTAAAAAAAAATCTTGGGGAGTTCCCTGGTGGTGTAGTGGCTTAAGGCTTCAGCGCTGGCGCTGTCAGTGCTGCGGCCCGGGTTCGATTCCCAGCCGGGGAACTACCCACATACCAAAAAGCAAGGGGAAAAAAAAAAAATCTTGGATGTCTCTATTGTGGGATGAAATTTTAATATAATAAATACTCAGGATATTCAGTCTTAAGAGCCAGATAAAAATGCCTATAAACAAAGATGTGTCAACAAAAATATTGGGAATTTCTGTTGGAGTCAGTAGTAAAGTAGCTAGAGAAATAGAAATGCTTAAAGATTATTTTCAATATACATTCTATGCTGACTGTATACTTTGCTCTTTAGAATTCTCCAAGTCCCTGCTGCTTATGCTCCTGTTGACCCAGATTCACCACCAACATTATCAACTCATTTTATGAAAAAATGTAATCTAAAGTATATCCTTGTGGAAAAACGGCAAATAAATGTAAGTGTACATATTCAAATTGTTTTTTATATGCTACATTTATCTTTCAATTGAAGGGTCTCCCTTTCACACCCTCTTAATTTCTATTATAAATTTACTAACTCTGCAGTTTCTCAGTCTCAGCACTGTTGACCTTTTGGGTTGAGTAATTGTTGTGAGGAGTGTCCTATACATTATAGAATGTTTAGCAGCATCTCTGAGCTCCACCCACCAGATGCCAGGGACATACCCCAGTTCTGACAATCATATTGTTTCCAGACATTGTCAAATGTCTCCCCAAAGTGCCCTCTACCCTCCACATTCCATTGAGAAACACTGCCCTACGGCATGGACATAATCTTCTAGCTTTATAATGTGCATTGTTTTGAACTTCTTTTTTCTTTCCAAAGTTGTTCCTATGCTAGGGAAATCTTATAATAATACTTGAAACTTATTTTTTATATATTTAAGACAATTTACAGTGGTCAACAACATCAAGGAATTAGAAACAAGCTTAGATTTTGAAAAAGAGATTGGAACTTAAACCAAACCTGGAAAATTAAATGTATTGTATTTTTAAAATGTTTGACTGCCAACCAAAGAGCTAGCCAAGAAATACTGCTTTAGAAGCAAGAGTTGGTATTATATGTTCAGCAAGATGCAGCCCATATTTCACTGTTATTTCTTGTTTATAAAACATTGTTTTATCAAAGAGAAAGGAAGAAAATTATAGAAGGTATATTGAATTTAGCCTGTTTTTACCCATTTCTTACCTGAACCAGTACATACTTGGGAGTAACTTAAATGCGTTTTACCTTTGTGTTTGTGTGTGCATCTGTATCTGTATATATAATAATAAAAAGTATCAATAGCCTGATATCTGTGGGTATTAGAGTAAAGCCTCTAGAAAGAGACAACTAAAGTATTGGTTTGGCTAATAAATATTTTCTAAATAAACATATATTAGTGTATGGCCAAAGTTTTCTCTTCTCCTCAAATTGATTATTCCTTTATTATTGATATAAGCAAAACGAAAATGGGGACGTGACAATCATTTTTCTTAACAAACTTGGTGAGAGTTTTATGAAGGAGTGATTGGCAATGAGAATTGAATAACTGCTTAAAGGAAGGAGTTGGGCACGTAGTAATACTTTATAGAACATACATAGTTTTCTATTCTGTGACTTGGATGATGGTATAAGTATTCTTCATTTAACACACAGCAGTGGGGAAAAATTTATTGAGCATCTATTGTATGCCTGGCATCTGCTAGAGCAGTGGTTCTCAGTTGGGTATGATTTTGCCTCCCAGGAGACATTTGGGAATGTCTAGAATTTCGTCATATGGCAGTGGGGTGTTAGTCGCATCTAGTGGGTAGAGGTCAGGTATATTGTTAAAAAAACCATACAAGGCACAAGATAGCTCTCCACAAAATTTATCTGGTCCAAAATGTCAATAATGTTGAGACTGAGAAACCCTGCACTAGAGTCATGATGATTGGTAGGGCATTGGTATGTGAAAGAAGCCTAAGACCTGATTCTTGCCCTCCAACTGCTTATAATTTAGTTGGAGAGAAAAGATTAATATTCCTAAACCTGTAAGGTTTACATAGTGTGATAATGTCCTAAGAGAAGTAAATGTAACCTAGTAGAGATCGGAAAATTTTAATGCTGGAAGATGGTTTTGAGCTAAATCTTTAGAATATGTAGCCCCCTTAATTGTTTTAATATTGTAGGCCACATTACACCCTATCCCTAATGCACACAAAACAAACAGAAACACTATAGGCTTCTGGGTTCTGACTTTTTCCTCTAATTTATATTGATTTCTTTTGTCTTAATCTGTCTCCATCTACCAATGCCTGACCCAGAAACTCAACTATCTTCTTAGGCTCACTCTGTATCCAGAAAGTTAACAAACCTTATTGGTTCTTTGCTCATAGGCACTTTTCTTTCCATTCTTGTTGCAACAGACTAGCTCAGTCCCATATAGCATATCTGAATTATGTCAAAAAGTTCATTAAATGGCTCTCATTTATCAGATGACAGAGTAGAGTCTAGTCTATGCTGCTGCCACCTTTAATTTGGTCCCATTGCTTACAGGTTTAGCTCTAAACTCCTTAGGGTTGAATATGCAAAGTTAGTAAGGATTAGCATCTTATCTCTTGTTAGTGACACTACTCACCGTCTTCCTCCTCTGCAATTCTGAACTTGTTGGAATGCTTAATATTCTTTCTCCACTCCAGTTTTCTCGGGTCATATGCTCTGTATTGGTTGTTTGCCTGAAGTACCCATCTTCTTTATTTGGAGAATAGCTACTTATAACACAAATATTACATAAGAAGAATCAATCTCTGACCTTGCAGGCAGAGTTAAATTCAGCTCCCTCTGTTCCCATTAACGTTTCAGCATAGTTTATTATCACACAACATTGTACTGCAATTGTGTATTTTTATGTTATCTGTTTATTTTGAAGATGACTTTGAAAGTAAGTAGAGCACTTTACTCTTGGAGGTTTCTAATATATATTTTTTATCCCTGGATATATAGTAAGTTCTCAAAAAAAAATAAAAGCCATGTTGATTGAGTAAATGAATACTTCATGTCACTTCTATTAAAAAAAGTGTCTTAACATATTGGAAATTTTGTTCTAACAGAACTTCAAATCTTCTTATGAAACATTATTGACCTATGATACATTTACAGTAGAACATAATGACTTAGTACTCTTCAGACTTCACTGGAAAAGTGTTGAGGTGAACTTGATGCTAAATGATAGAAAAGAGAACTATGAAAAGGAAAAAATTACAAACAACACAAGTTCTGAAAACAGCAATGAAGAAAAGTCAGAGGAGCACATGGATGTGAGGCTAAAGCATTGTTTGGCCTATGTTCTCCATACATCAGGCACCACGGGAATACCTAAGCTTGTCAGAGTCCCTCATGCATGTATAGTGCCAAACATCCAGCATTTTCGGTAAGTTTTGTTCTTAGAGTCTTTCATTAGAACATGTAATTTCCATGTTGTTCAAGGGTCAACTGTACAAGTGTTATGTGACATAGGATCCTTCATAAGGAATTATGATTCAAAAAGATGGCAAGATCTGCTTGCTTTTATATTAGGTTGAACAAAGAGAGGCAATTGTGGACTAAACTATGTGGGGAGGCTGGAGGAAGATAAGAATTATTTTACCAAGATCTGTTTGTGTAAAATTCTCTCAGTCTCAACTTCTAGTCCTTGACGAAAAGAATGTTACTTTCCTTCTGGTATAGGAAGAGCATCTTTCATATGGGAATTTCAGCTTCTGCTTTTATGAGGGGAAGATCTTAGTGTTTTTGTTGTATCTGCTGATATTCAAGTGCTTTAACTCAAAATAGTCAATATGCCAGAGCAGCACATTCTGGGGTAGCTGTTCTGAATTTCCATCATTTAAAGATTAAAGTTTGAGGCTTATAAACCTAAAAAAAGGGAAGGTGAGAAAAGGCTTCTGAGGGAAGAACAAGTACATTTTTTTAGGAAAGACAAAGGGAGATAAGAAACTTTGTGATAATGTTGGTCTGTGCAGGTGAGAGTAGTCTTTACTGCTTCAGGGCCATAAAACTACCCTACAGAGGAGTTTTATGGTAGATTCACTCTTTTTATGTTAAATTTATTGGGGTGACATTGGTTAGTAAAAATTACATAGGTTCAAGGTGTACAGTTCTACAGTACATCGTCTATGTATTGCATTAGGTGTTGGTCTCTTTTCTGAAATTAAAAGCAACCTTAAAGAGGGAATTTATGGCAGCCTCATTTCCCAGAAGTTTCTGCTATTAGATAAGGGAAACTCCAAGAAGCCTTCTTTCTACATCTGTTGAATCCAAAATGTCTTCAGCTTAAAATAATCTTCATACCAACTCTAGGGTTCTGGGTGGGTTCTCACAATACTGTACTTGAAGATATTTTGAAGTTAAGGTAATCCTGCTTTTAAATGAAAGTGGGTTTTGTACAAATTGAAGTAGTGCTATAGGATTAACACTGACTATCCATAATATCCTAACTACATATACTCTGGTTTGCTCTTTGTCCAGCTACTGAGAGAAAATGCCAAATAGGGGCAAAAGGAAGTTGGAGGTATCTATTAAGCATCATTGAATAAGTAGCATAGACTAAGTCAAGATTCCTACCAGAAAAGCAGAACCAGGAGGATATAGCACAGATTTACTATATCCTCTAGGCAGAATTATGGAATTGGCTTATATCTTTGGGGCTGGTAAAGCAATAGTAGAGTCTGTAGGATAGGCAGTCTGGGATGATCAGAAGTAGGTTGCTACTTCATGGGCGTGTGCTTGTCCACAGGCAGGCAAGAAAGAAGATGGAGGTGTGGTTAGTAATTGCAGATTCAGCTGCTCTTTTGGCATCTCTTCTTCAGAGAAAACCTGCACACTCTTATAGACCTTCCAATTGAGTAAATCTGGCCAGCCCAGGATAAGCTACCTTTTGATTAGAGTCAGTTGATCATATGTACAGACTCCCTTACAACAGCATCTAGAATGGGATTGAATAACTGGATGCAAGTATGTGTACTACCAAGTAGCAGCTGCCTCCCTTCTGTCCTCCAACTCTCAAGAGGGAATATGCCTTGTCTTCTACCCTAATGGGAAACATACTACAAAGGGAATTGCAGGGGACTGTAGTTCAGTCCAGCCAAGTTGACCCAGAAAGCCATCACAGATAATAAAATATGGTAAAAAGTGGAGATTGCTTTAAATGGCTTTTAATCTTTACATTTATAAAGAAGAGTCCTAAGGTTATCTAAGAGAGAATAATAATCTGGCCTATGCCCAAAGACTTAGTGATCATAAATACTTTTTTAGGATAAGTATTTACCAAATGTTAGACATTTCTAATAACTGCATTCTGCTTTGCCTTAGGATACTTTTTGAGATCAAACAAGAAGATGTTTTGTTTTTGGCTTCACCTCTGACCTTTGATCCTTCAGTTGTGGAAATATTTATGGCTCTATCAAGTGGTGCCTCTCTACTTATTGTACCAACTTCTGTCAAAGTACTCCCATCAAAATTAGCCACTGTTCTCTTTTCTTATCACAGAGTGACTATTTTGCAGGTATATTTTAAGAGCATATGAAATATTTTGTCCTTTATTGTTCAATATTTTAAGTATTTTAGAGAATATTTTGTATTATAGTTCTTTACAGGGGATTAATGATAATTTTATATAACTGGCTTTCTCCTGATGATTTCACTTTTTTGTTTGAGAATGAAAAAAAAAAATCAGTTAATTCTGCCTAGAAAATTATTGTGGATTTTCTACATACTATAATAACCAGAGTAACTAGACTTTTTACTCACATCTGTTGGAATATGCTGCCTCTCCTGTCTGGAAGTTCATTGCATTTCCCACTAAAAGCTAGTTTAACTAAGTTAAATTGTAATTGAGTTAGAAATGTAGAATTTCTAATTTTTACATCAGAATATTATACATTGACCTAAAGAAGCATATTTCTTAAATTTGGCTTTTTTTGTGGTTGAGGGTAGTTCCCTGGCTGGGAATCGAACCCAGGCCGCAGCGTTGAGAGTGCTGAAGCCTAGCCCCTACACCACCAGGGAACACCCTTAAATTTGGCATTTTTAAAGATTAAAAAATATATATCAAAAGTATGTTACTGGTACATAAGCCTTATGATTAATTGCAAGTAGTTAAAAATACTAGAGAGAATTAACAAATTATGCTTATCATGATAAATTAAAAATATCAGGTTTATATTTAGTGCATTCACACTCAAGAGGGCGTTAAATTTCTGCCCCAAAGACAAAATTTGATATTGACTTTATATTTAGGCAATGTGTTTTTCATCTTAAACCCATATATAAAACTATAAAATTATGTATAGCTGGCAGGGTGTCAATGGCTATGAATTCTCATCTGTTGGTGAATCCATAATTTTCAGGTAACATTTTCAAAGTACTTTAATAGGTTTAAGCGTTAGTTACCAAAGGAATCAGGAGACTTCTATATCAAGTCAGTGAATTGTACTTCTTTAAATCTGATCCCCATGCTTAATGTTTTAGTACAATCTCAGATAAATTTACTTTAGCAGTAGTTTTTAACTGTTTTGGGCTCATAGACCCTTCTGAGAAACTGATACACATTTACTAACTTTTGTCAGAACACAGCTAATTTTGCCTATAGTTTCATGGTGATTTTATTTAACTCACAGTACTTATTTTGGAATATTAACAGCAGATCATATTTGACTTGGTTTGAGTAAGGAAGTCCAGAAACTGACAAGCTATCTTTTTCCTTTGTATAAGGCACATGTTTTGTCTTATAGTGAATTTTGGCTTTGTTTTCAGGGTTCATCTTTTCCTTCCAAAGTCAAATTTCTTATCAAATGGTATGTAAGTCATCGAGAATTTTTGCCTTAATATATATGTAATTATATATGTATAATAAACAATATATAATTACATGCAAATGTATATATTTAAAAAGAGCTCCCTGTACAGATTTTATTTACAAATAACCTTACTCAAACATAATTTGATATTAAGCAAGGATCCTAAAAGCTCTTAAAGAGAATACATGCTATTAAAGTTTTAAAAATTGAAAAAAAGATCAAAGAACATGGTGAGTTATTATGGGAGAGAAAGGCCCGAAAGTGAAAAGGACTAAGCTTTTGAGGAAATTAAGGACCTATTTTATTTGTTTTAGGAATAAGGAGTTTCTTCTTTTGGAAAGAAAGGTCCAATTTTTGGTTTCTTACAAACCTAAAATATATTTGGGCATTTTTTGCATGCTCTGAGTGACAGTTAATATTATTTAAACTTAATATTCTTTAAAACTGAAACTTTTTGACTAGATGGGGAACTACCAGAACTAACAAACATGTTTGGCAAGATTGGAGGATATAAGATCAATACACAAAATCAACTCTATTTCTATGTAATAGAAAGAAAAACCCAAAAATGAAGTTAAGAAAATAATTTTTTTATAACACATCAAAGATAACAAAATAGGAATAAATTTAAAGAAGAGCAAGACTTGTACACTGAAAACTATAAAACATAGTTGAGAGAAATTAAACTGCTAAATAAATGAAGAGCTTTCATGTTTATGGCCTAGAAATTTCAATATTGTCAAGACTGTACTTGTCCCCAGATTAATCTACAAATTAAACATGGTCCCTAAAGCAACATTGATATCCACATTAAGAATATAATGCTGCCTCAATAGTTTTCCAAATATGATTTGCCATAATGAGCACACCCTTGATTTTCAGCCGAGCTCCCACTGTTAAACTTTGAAATAATCATTACAGTGTTTATAAAGAAATGAAGGGGTGAAATAAATTATTTTTAATGTATCTATAGGCAACGCCAACATTGCTTAGAAGATTTGGATCTCAGCTTATCAAGTCAACTGTTTTATCAGCCAGTACTTCTCTTCGAGTATTAGCCCTTGGTGGTGAAGCATTTCCGTCACTTACTGTTCTCAAAAACTGGAGAGAAGTAGGCAATAGGACACAGATATTTAATGTTTATGGTATCACAGAGGTATCAAGTTGGGCAACTTTTTACAGGATTCCAGAGAAGATTCTTAACTCCACTTTGAAGTAAGGATTTTATTACTAAATAAGGTAGAGGGAAAGTATTTTTCCAGTATTTTGACACTAGTAGTGTTTTTGGTAGGCACTGGGGTAATAATTTTAGAAACACTGTTTTATCTATAGTATTCATTTGTGATTCTAGAACTTTTCATATTATAACTGGTGTTACATATCCTGTTAGAAATTTTTGTGACTAAACATCAACAAATTACAGGTGCTAACCTTTCCATCTAATCTTTTCCTCTTGGCAGTCTGAATTATAGCATAATGCAAACTTTTTAGTTATTTGATACAGTGTGATTTAAATAAATTAGAAAATATTCAAATGAAAAATTTTACATCTGGTTTGGGTTGTGTTTTCATATAGACATGAAGTGCCTGTACAACTGGGATTTCCACTGCTTGGAACAGTAGTTGAAGTCAGAGATACAAATGGTTTCAGAATTCAAGAAGGCAATGGCCAAGTATTTTTAGGTTGTTTTATGTTTATTGATTGTGAATAATTTTTTTCAAGAAAACATTTTAAGTGTTAATTTTATACTTTTCCCAGTTTTTCTTATGTCCAGTATTGTTTTCAGTGATGATAATTTTTAATCTCATCTTCATAGTCATGAAACATTTAAATAAGATCATATAATTATTTTAGATAACAGTATCTAATACTCTCAGGGAAGATATAAAATTCAGAAACTGTTACTTGGACCACTATATTTATAGCCAAATTCTGTATAATCAGTATTCTAAGAATTTTTTTCTTCACATTAGTATTTTAAGAAATAATTTTTTAAATCCTTTTTCTTATTTTACTTGAGGTTATTGTATCCAATTAAAAGTGATCCCCCCTTTTCTTATAAATATTAAAATTTTGAAATTGAATAACTGAACTTTTGGAGATGTTCTTGATTTGATGGTTAATATATTTTCTACAGATTTTTAAAAAAATTATATTGGTGTTTATAACTTGTCAGGTGGCAGAAACAGAGTATGTTTTCTTGATGATGAAATGATAGTACCACTTGGTACAATGCGAGCCACAGGAGACTTTGTGACTGTTAGAGATGGAGAGATATTTTTCCTTGGACGAGAGGACAGTCAGATCAAACGTCATGGCAAACGTCTTAACATTGAACTTGTGCAACAGGTAGAACTATTTAAATATTAAATACCTCTTGATATATGTAGGTATTAGAGGTTGTCACCACCAATTTTCTGTGTTAGGGTTCTCTATCACTATTATTTAAACCTAAGATTTTTGTTATTAGTGATGAATTACAATGTAAGATATGGATAATTCAGTGTGCCCCTTATTCCCAGAATGAAGAGATAATTTAAAAATAAGGTGACAAAATGGATTGATAACTAAAATTAATTGGTCTACGAAGTCTGACAATTAAGTTCGCAAACTTGCCACTGTGTGCTTACATTGGCAGCATTATACAAACAACTTGGTAAGGTTTCATATCCTTAATACATCTGTGTCTCACAACTGTGTTTGTGTCGATGTGTGATTTCTTGCTGAGTGGTCATTGTTGTTGCATGTTTTTGCATGCTGTCAAAAGAATGTCAGAGCTTGAATTAGAGCAACAAATGAACATTAAATTTCTTGTTAGATTTGGTAAGAATGGAAGTGGAATCAGGGACATGTTAGTCCAAGTTTATGGGGATAATGCCTTGAAAATGGCAGTGTACAAGTGGGTTAAATGTGTTTCTGAGGGGAGAGAGAAACCATCACTGATGAAGAGAGGTCAGGATGGCCAGTAATGAGCACAACTGATTTTTTCATCATTTTCATTGCAAAAATTCATCAAATTGTGCGTCAAAATTGTTGACTGACTGTAAGAAGCATAGCAGAATAAGTAAACATTGATATAGAAACAGGAAAATCTTAACTGAAAATCTTGGCATGAGAAAGGTGTGAGCAATAATGGTCCCAAAGGAGCTCACTGATGAACAAAAATAAAAAAGTGTCTAAGTTTGTCAAGACCTTTTGGAGAGGCAAGATGCTGTTTTGGGCTGTGTCACCCACTGGTGATGAAACATGGGTGTACCAATTCGATCCTGAAACAAAGTGTTTAAGTGCACCATAGAAGTCAGCCAATTCTCCATGACTGAAAAATTTCTGTCAGTCCAAATCAAGAATCAAAACGATGTTGCTAACCTTTTTTGGTATCAGAGGGATTGCTCATTATGAATTTGTACCAACTGGACTAACAACCAAGTTTACTATTTGGAAGTGCTGAAAAGTCTGTGAAAAAGTTAGATGAAAAGATCTGACCTTTTTGCCAACAACTCATGGCTCTTGCATCACAACATTGCAGCAGCTCACATGGCACTGTCTGTAAGGGAGTTTTTAGCTAGTAAAACAATAACCGTATTGGAATACCCTCCCTACTCACCTGATCTGGGCCCCAATGACTTTTATCTTTACCCAAAGATAAAAGAAATAGTGAAGGAAGACATTTTGATGACATTCAGGACATCAAGGGTCATACGATGACAGCTCTGATGGCCATTCTAGAAAAAGAGTTCCAAAATTACTTTGAAGAGTGCACTAGGTGCTGGTGTCGGTGCATAGCTTCCCAAGGGAGTACTTCGTAGGTGACTACAGTGATATTCAGCAATGAAGTATGTAACACTTTTTTTTTTTTTTTTTTTTTTGCTTTTTAGTATGTGGGTAGCTCCCTGACTGGGAATCGAACACAGGCCGCAGCACTGACAGCACCAGCGCCGAAGTCTTAAGCCACTACACCATCAGGGAACTCCCAGTAACACTTTTTTTAGGATGCGTTTGTAAGCTTAATTGTCAGACCTCTTATTTTGCTGCAAGAGCTATTATTTTTGAGAAGTGTTAAGAGCCCTTGTATTGGTAATAGCAATAATAACACACATTTTTAAAAAATCTCTAATTTTACTGTGTTATTTCAGTCATGATAAGTTTGAGCATTTAGGAACTTTGTTTTTAAATGTCCTCATTGGCAAATTGGATAATCTCTCTTACAGGTTGCTGAAGGACTTCAACAAGTAGAATCGTGTGCAGTTACATGGTATAATCAAGAAAAATTAATTCTGTTTATGGTGTCAAAAAATGAGGTGGTAAAGGATTACATCTTTAAAGAACTGGAGAAACATCTTCCAAGTCATGCAATCCCAGATGAGCTTGTGTTTATTGATTCTCTACCATTCACATCTCATGGTAAAATAATTTGAAGCAGATATATTTCAGTGCCAAATGATAATAATTCTATTCATAGTTTAAAGGCCATGTGTATCCTTATAGGATCTATTGTGGTCGACCCACTGTTAAATACCTTGTAATATTTGCATATGTGGAAAATAAGGCTTAAAGAGGTGAATTAGTTTTTCTAAAATTACATTGCTGGATAGTGGTAGAGTTGAACTTCTGTCTAGGATTGTTTGACTTCAAAACATTTGCTCCTAATTACTATATTATATTGCCTTCACAATTTCATCTTTATTTAATATTTATTTCAAAATGCAATAATTGCTTGGTTAATAGTACCATTTTTTAAACTCTTTAAATGAGATAAACTTTAGCTACTCATTCTTTTCTTATCTACCTATTACCTACTACATTCTTGGGACTGCTTTCTTTAGAATTGATTGTATATGACAAATTATTCTATAGGATTTCTGAACTTGACACTGAAAAATGTGTGTATTCTTGTGACTAATGAAGATAAAAAGGATTTGAGCTGAAATAAAAAAAATTTTTTTTTTATATTAAGGCAAAATTGATGTTTCTGAGTTAAACAAGATTTACTTAAACTACACAAACTTGAAGTCTGAGTATAAGCTCAATGGAAAAGAGGAACTTTGGGAGAAATTACAGCAGTTGTGGAAGGTACAATTCGAGATAATTTGTTATTATAAAAAGGTCATTTAATACCTTTAGGGAAAGATAGCATTCTAGTAAGTTGATAAAGCTTTCTAAGATGTTATTGCTGCCCAGGTGTTAAGTAGTATAGTTTCATTTATTTACTTTATGTTAAAATAAGGGTTAGTCACTCTACTGTAACATTAGATTAAGTTCTCCATAAGTAAATTTATTGGAAGTGAGGTAGTCATAAAAGGCACACAGGTAGACAATGCCTATCCTGACATAACTTTTCCCTAAGAGGAACACCCTTGTCAGAGCTGAGAAAATAGCTAAATCTTGCTATATCGTAATCTGTGGCATAAGTGTTTACATCATTATTCCAGAAGAACTTTCAGCTACAACATGTGTTTCTGCTTAAGGGAATTTATACATACATACATGTGTGTGTGTGTGTGTGTGTGTGTGTGTGTGTGTGTATGTATGTATGTGTATGTGCATATGTGTGTATGTGTATGTATGCGTGCATGCAGAGGATGCCAAAAATGTATACACATTGTAAGAAAGGAAAAAACTTAAAATTGTAATACTCAATATATATCAGTAACAAATACAAGTAACATTTGGCTTCTGCAATTACAAGAGGTGCTCAAAGTGGTTATTATCAGTATTTATATAATGCATAGATAACATCTCTTAAAGTGTATATACATTTTTTTTGGCACCCTGGTGTGTGTGTGATAGTGTGTGCATATGTGTATATATTGAACAATTTTTAAAATTTATTTTGAAATATATGTATGTTTTTTTTATTGTAACTATAGGTTAATACAAATTTTCTTAGATAAAATGTGGAATTTTCTAAAGGATTCTGAAAAGAGGATGCAATTTATATAGTCTTTTCTGAAAATGGAAGATATCTAGATAAAAGTCTTATCCACTTCATTTTTAGATTCTTAGAAAATAATTTTTATTTATATGAAACAAATAAAGATAAATATTCCCATAGTATAAGAATATCAGATAATTCATATGGGTTTTATAATTAGTAAAACAAATGTTTTTATAATTTCATTACCTATTTTATGGGTAAGAAAACTCTAAAGAGAAGTGTAATTTTCAGTTTTAGATTGAGTTTGTGACAAAATTGGTAGCATAGTGATGTTTACTATAAAGAAAACAATTTTAAAATTTAATTATTAAAAATGTTTGTCTTATGTTCATATCATTAATGTAGATACTTTATATATTATCTAGATTTTGATTATATATTTGAATTCTTCTGGTTTGAGACTTTTATTTTACCATTTCTCTCTTTTCTCATTTGTAGTCTATTCTGAATCTCTCAGAAGATTCTTCAAAGGTTCCTGATGAATCATTATTCTTAAATAGTGGTGGAGATTCCTTAAAGTCCATACGGCTCCTCAGTGAGATTGAAAAACTTGTTGGCACATCAGTACCTGGGCTTCTGGAAATTATTCTTAGCAGTTCCATTTTAGAGATCTACAATCACATCCTTCACACAGTGTTTCCAGATGAAGATCTGACAGCATTTACCAAGAATTATGCCCCAAAAAGAAAATTTAGTGACATCGATCAAGAGGAAACGAGTGGAAAATCTTTATATCAGAAATCTGTTATACCTTTAAATTTAGACAACGAGATAAATGCTTTTATTGCACTGAGCAGAGGGAATCAGGTTTTGTCTTGGAATACTCCCAGGTTTTTAACTAAGTTAGGACATTGCCCTTCATTCTATTCTTCTGATTTAATTTCACAGGCTAATACTCAAAATGTGAAAAGCTTAAATCCTCCAGTTCTTATTGGGAAGTCAAAAGATTTGACCTGTTTTGCAGAAGTTTATGAAGATGGAACACCAGTGATAGGGGCTGAGAAAATGGAGTTACATGTGAGGTGGAGATCAGACACAGGCAAATGTGTAGATGCTTCTCCTCTGGTTGTAATACCAGTTATTGATAAGTCATCTGCAACTGTGTACATTGGTTCCCATTCTCATAGAATGATGGCAGTTGACCTTTACTCTGGGAAGGTGAAATGGGAACAGATTTTGGGCGATCGAATTGAATCCTCAGCATGTGTATCTAAGTGTGGAAACTTTATTATAGTGGGTAAGTTTCTGAATTTCAGATTTATATAATTAAGATTAATTACCATATGATAATGTGCCATAGGATAATGCCAATAGGACTAAGTTAAACAAAAAAAACCAAAACAACTTATGTGGGATGGATTTGGTTGCTGTCAAAGAATTATGTTAATCATGTGCTAATTCTCAGTGTGGGCCATGGGTCAGAGTCCCTGAAATGTTATCAGCTCTCTGACCTTTGATAAGTTGATGAACCTTAGAACTTAGTTTTCTTATGAGTATATATATGCATAATAAATATATTGCTGCATCACAAATTATCCCCAAACTTAATAGTTTAGAGTAATAAACATTATCTCACAGTTTTTGTGGGTGAGGAATTTAGGAGCAGCTTAACATGGGCTCAGGGCCTCTCATATGACTGCCACCATCTGAAGGCTTGACCTGGCTGGAAAATCTGCTTCCACGATGGCTTGCTCACATTTTTGCTAGCAGGAGGCTTCAGTTCTTTGTTGGTTCTTAGCAGGAAGCTTCAGCTTCTTGCCATATGGGCCTTTCCGTAGGCTACTTTAATGCCTTACAACATGGCTAACTTCCCTCAGAGTGAGTGATGAGAGAGAGGGTTGCAGTATTTTTATGAGTTAGTTTCAAAGTTGCATATCATCATTTTTGCTTTATTCTGTTCATTAGGAGCACATCACTAAGTTTGGCCCACATCTATGGCAAGGTGGGGAGGGGGAAGCTCTTGAAGAGTATCAAATAATTTGAAGATATATTTTAAAACTACCATAATTGGAAGATCCCTGGTGTAGTGGCTAGGCTTTGGTGCTGTCACCACTGTGACCTGCGTTGGATTCCCAGCCAGGGAACTACCCACATTAAAATAAAATAAAATAAAACTACCATAATCATCATAGAGCTTTTGAGAGGATTAAATGAAATAATTGCTAGGCATAGACTAAGGGCTCATTGTTAGCTATTAACTGCTACTCAGTTTCATTAACGTATAGGTGACTTTTACTGCACTAGGAATATGGGAGTCCAGGTGTAATGCTTCTTTTTTACTCCCACTACATTAGGTTTCCCTGTATATGGTCATGGAATCTGTTCATGAAGGCTTTTCAGAGTAATTTCTTAGGAATGTATCTCTCTCCATGTTCTATCCTAGGAGGATCTACTTGCATCTATATTTGATCCTTCCCTTCTAACACCTACATTTTGCAAATGATACTATAGGAAACTCAGTTTTACTTGTGAATGCTCATGAGTAATCTCCATCCATGAAAGTCAGCTCATTTGAGGTTTGCATTCCAAGATCTAGACTCAAATTTTGTAGCACATGGTGGTTACTTGATACTTTAAACATTTTTAAAATTGGTATTTAAACATTGTTAAAACTTTAAAGAATGTATCATTTATATACAGTAAAACTCACCCTTTTTAATATTTAGTTCTGTGTTTTGACAAATGCACACCTTTATATAACCACTACTACACTGAAGAATGCAATACTCCAAAAAATTTCATATCACTTTGTAGTCCTTGTCTCTCTAGTTCCCCCCCCCCCCAGAAAGTCATATAAATAACATTATACAATATGTAGCTCTTGAGTCTGGCTTCTTTTCCTGACCATAATGTATTTAAGATTCATCTATATTATTACATGTATCAATAGTTTTTTGTTTTGTGCTGAGTATTCCATTGTGTAGATGTGCCAGAGTTTGTTTATCCATTCACATTTGGGTTATTTGCAGGTTTTGGTAATTATGAATAATTGCAATAAGCATTTGTGAACTGGATTTTGTGTGAATATAAGTTTTAACTTGGGTCAGTGCTAGGAAGGGTAGGTTGTATGGCAAGAGTGGGTTAATTTGTAAGAAATGGCCAAATTATTTTCCAATGTGATCGAACCACTTGGCATTCCTACCATCAGTGTATGAGACGTCCACTTGTTCCACATCCGTGTCAGCACTCAGTATTATCAGTTTAAAAAATTTTTTTATAATAGCATCTCGACAGGTATGAGGTGGTATCTCACTGTGGTTTTATTTGCATTTCTTTGATGATGAGTAATATTGAACACCTTTTCACACACCTGTTGGTGATGTGTATGTCTTCTTTTGAGAAGACTGTTCAGGTCTTTAGGCCGTTTTTGGGGCGGGGGGGCTTTTTTGTTCATGTATCGTTTTGCTGATTTCACAGAATTATCTGTGTTTTTCTTTTTTTTTTTTTTTTGAGGCTCTCTGAGCTTCTTTAAAACAATTGCTTTGAGTTCTTCATCAAAGATCTCATAGATTTCCATTTCTCTTGAGTCAGTCACTGTAAATTTATTGTGTTCCTTTGGTGGTGTCATGTTCCCCTGATTTTTCATGTTCCTTGTAGTCTTGCATTGGTGTCTTCACATTTGAAGAAGTAGCCACCTCTTTCAGACTTTATGGACTGGCTTTTATAGGGCAAGATCTTCACTTGTGAGTGGATGTGAGGGCACTGGCTTGGTGAGGTGCACTGTTCTGCTGAGTCTGGTGCTGTGTCCAGGCTCATGCTTGAATCCCAGTTCTGGGAGCACCAGCTCCAAGGTGTATGGGGAGCATCAGATACAGGGTGTGCATGTGCATTGGCATCAGTGCTAGGGGAGGGTGTGGTGGCACTGGCTTCACAGGAGCACAGTGACATGGGTTCTGGGAAGCTCTGGCAGCTGTAGTCTGTGTCAGTGAAAAATTTTATTTTAGCCATTCAGATAGCTATGGAGTGGTATTTCCCTGTGGTTTTAATTTGTATTTTCCTAGTAACTAATAATGTGCCTCTTTTTGAGCTTATTTGCCATCTGTATATCTTGTATGACGTGTCTGTTCAGATCTTTTACCCATTTTTAAATTAATTTTGCTTTTCTAGTGGGTTTTGAGAATTCTTTATGTATTCTGGATATATATTTATCAGATGTTTTGCATGTTTTCTTCCAGTCTCTGGCTTGTTTTTTTATTCTCTTAAGAGTGTCTTTTGGAGAAAATTCTTAATTTAATGAGATCCACCATGCTTTTGATGTCATATGTAAAAAATCTTTGCCTAGCCCAAGGTCACAAGATTTTCTTCTGGAATTGAACTGAACTGAAAGAAGTTTTCTTGTATTACCATGCTGAGTCTTGGGGTGCTCTACTATGTAGGACATTTCTCTTTGCCATCACTAATCAGACTATTAATGATCTTTGTTTTGTAGGTTTTGACCACCCCTACTTCCACCTGAGTTATTTTGGCTAGACCAAGTCAGGCATTCCTGCACTACCTTTTTATCCATAGCACAGCAGTTTGGGAAAAGCAGTCTTGTGTAGTGAAGAACACAGGCTTTGATTTCTTAAATTCAAATCCTGGCTCTGCCACATATTGGCTGAGTAGTTCTGCCAAAGTAATAATCCCTCTGTGCTTCAATTTTGTCATCTATAAAATGCAGATATAATTGTACTTGCTTCACTGTGAGAATTACAGTGAGATAATAGGCATAACATTATTAGAATAGCACCCTTCTCAAGGTAAAAAGCTCAGTAAATGTTGGCTATTGTTAATGTTAATATTTTTTTGAACATCTTCTTTGCCGTGGGCATTTATTCACATTATGTTATCTTAATTGTCACAATAACTGTGGAAGTAGATGTATCCATATTCAGCAGAAAAATAATCTAAGGCTCAGCAACATTGGGTAATTTGCTCAAGGATGGTCATGATGATATTTGAATCACATCTGTCAAAGCCTTTTTTCACTGCAGCATGCTTGTTTCCTTGATAGTGAAGCACTTTATAGTGCTTTTAAAAAGTAAGGTGTGCCTACTAGTAGGTATTTTATACAGGTGATTACTGTTTGATTTCTGTTTTACATTGCTGAAATTTAAATCTGAGGTGAACATAGAGCCCAAGTATGCATGAAGAGCTTGATATAAATTGTCATGATTTAGGCTAAAGAATTATTTTCCAGTAACCAGTAACATATTTAAATCTCTGTATGTATTTTGTTTCCAAACAGGCTGTTATAATGGGTTAGTTTATGTTTTGAAAAGTAATGATGGAGAAAAATACTGGATGTTTGCAACTGAGGATGCTGTCAAAAGTTCACCAACCCTGGATCCAGCCACAGGATCCCTTTATATTGGATCTCATGACCAGCATGCATATGCTTTGGATATTTATGTAAGAATTTACCTCATCTGCCTCATATAATAAGCATAGTGTATAAAACTGTCAGGTGCCCTTCATTAGAGGAGCAGGTGGTAACTGTTTCCCAAGTTTAGCATCGTAGTCTATGAAGAATAAGGAGCTAATTAACAGTCTTAATAGGGTAAGACATTTTTAACTTCCTTACCACATTTTTGTTGCTGGAAAACAAGTTCTTGGTGTTTGTCAAGGACACACCAAATAACCAAGCAAACAGTAGATTTATTAGAAAATGGTAGTGCACTCTTAAGATAAGGAAAACAGACAGAGGCAGAGAAGAACAGCTGCCCTGAAGAGAAGTGGGGCTGCGAATTTATTACAGTTAAAATGAAAAAGTGGAATATTCAGGACTTAAGGATGATGTCTTAGGCATTTCTAAGTGAGTCTTGGCTGACCACTACTTCCTGTTGAGAGGGGGCATTTTGTCCTTATTTGGCTGTCTTGGAACTGTCATGGCAACAGAGGGTGGAGCTTTTTCTTGGCTGCCATGCTAATAAAATTATAATCTATTATAATGAGCTAAAGTTCACCCAAAGAGTTAAACAGGCATCCTGGATCCTCTCAGCTGCCAAAATCTAGATTGTAGTGGACTTTTTCCTTAACTTCAGACCTTGTTGCCTCCTTCCTTCTCTCTCCTCTCCCTCCAGCCCTATTCTTCCTGCTTATGGTAACATTTTCACAAATAAATTTGCTACTCAGAGTTTTGAAATGTAAAGAACTTAGAAATAAAAATTTGACAATAGAAAATAATCACAAAGGAAAATTTCAGTAAGATCTGATTGCATATTATAAAAATAAGCATTAAAAAATTAAAGGAATAAAATGGGGAAAATTTAAAAATCTAACAGTTAAAATTCATTTATAAGCATAAATGAAAATAAAGAGCAAATACAAGTTAATAAGGAAAATATAAAGACCCAGATAGAAAAATAAACAAGGGAGATAATCCTACATGACACCCAAAGAAGAAATGGCTAGTAATTATATTAAAATGTTTCATACTTTTAATGAAAGAAAATTATAAACTACGAGAGAAACAAATGGTATTAGATTAGAATGAGAACATTAAATACTGATAAGAATTGTGGGAGGTTATAACTAGTGAAGCAAGTCAATGAGAAAAATAATTTGGCCACAGGTAACCATTTCATATTGTTTGATTCAGTAAAATTCTATGAATCTGTCCTGGCAAAATAATCAGAAACATGGACAAATATGAGCACCAATATGTCTATTTCCAAGTTGTGGAACATTCCAAGAAGTTTGTTCCAAAGATTTTTCAATGGTAAGGTAGAGAAATTATTTTATGTTCCTAAGAAATACGATGCATTAAAGTACTATTGAAAGACTTTTACCAAGTGAGCAGAATTAAATGCCAAATATGTATGCAGAGTGATCTCGACTGTATTAAACTCTGCGTACCGAAAAGATCAAAGGGAAAACACCCAAATGTTAGTGGTGGTTATTTCTGGGTGGTGGCCTTTGTCTTCTTTCTACTAACTTGATTCTCCACAATGAGCATATATTACTTTTATATTGAAAATAAAAACTTACTATTGTAAATAGACATAACATGTTGGGGATAGGGTACATGAACTTGTTAACCACTAGCGGAAACCAATTAATTTGCTTCTTATTTGCAGAAAAAGAAGTGTATTTGGAAGTTAAAATGTGGAGGAGCTGTCTTTTCTTCGCCTTGTTTGAGCTTGGTTCCACATCACTTGTATTTTGCTACACTGGGAGGACTTTTACTGGCTGTAAATCCTGTAGGTATAAATAATGTATATTTATTTTATTACCTATTTTTCTTTAATATTATTTTACTTTTGCTTTGAATTCTAAAAAATTGAAGTAGTTTCAGTTAGATATAGTCCAGATAGTACTGAACCAGAACTCATTAAACATGATTGACATGAAACCTAGAAAGATGAGAAGAATCAACTAAGTTCTGTGCATGTCTTTTTTTTTTTTTTTTTTTTTTTTTTAGTAGTATGTGGGTATTTCCCTGGCTGGGAATCGAACCCAGGCTGCAGCCTTGACAGCGCCAGCGCCGAAGCCTTAAGCCACTACACCACCAGGGAACTCCCTATGCATGTCTTTTATCTATTTTTTTAAATTGACAGAATTTTTTCAGTCACATTAGAAGTTAGAATTGTCTAAGGATAGATCTTTTTTTTTTTTTTAATTCATTTTTATTATTAGACTTATTGGGGTGACATCTGTAAGGATAGATCTTAATATGCTAGTTATTTCCGTCTTGGTTTTATTGTAAGTTTTTATCTTAATTCTCTGAAATAACACTGGTTAATTTTATAGCTTCATTTATAATGCCAATATGTCATTATAGCATTTTCTGATGTTCTGATGTTTAAAGCTTTCCCTCCAGGAGATTTATGAGTGTTTTTTTGTTTTGTTTGCTTTTTTTTTTTATAAAGGGTAATTCATTAGAATGATTGAAATGCTATGAATTGCTTTTTGCCTTTGACAGGTCACTGGAAATAGAGTTTGGGAGCATTCCTGTGGGAAACCACTATTCTCTTCTCCCCAGTGTTGTCTACAGTATGTTTGTATTGGCTGTGCAGATGGGAATTTGCTTTGCTTTACTCACTTTGGAGAACAGGTAAAATTTCTAGTTCTGTTTTATATATCTTTCTCAAAGGCTTAAGTAGGTGGTGACAACTGAAGTAAAGTTTTAAATGTCCTTCAACTCATGCTGAAAACTCGTTCTAATTGTCAAGCTGTGAGTTTCTTCATTTGTGAATGGTGCTATAGTAGATATAAAAGATTCTGTTTAGACACTGTTGCACGGTTCCCTGGTGGTGTAGTGGATAGGCTTCGGCACTCTCAACACCAGGCCTGGGTTTGGTTCCCAGCCAGGAATCACCAAAAACAAACAAACAAACAAAAATAACACTGTTACAGTTTTGCCATTCCCCTTCCTCCAATTAAAAAAGTTTACCACCTTTTAGCTAATTTTATTATAATTTCTGTTGAGGTTATGAAAATTTAAAGAAGCCCCTGTTTTTTCTGTGAAAACCAAAATCTGTTGTATAACACAAATGCCTTTGTATGGAGGTCCCACCTTCAAGTTCATGCGCTGCAGGATAGGCTCCTTCTGGTTTATAGTAGATCTTTTGTTGGGAGCAGACTCTTCACTTCTTTAAGTATCCACAAGTGACTATCATTTATGGCAAACTTCTGCAGTGGTTTTGATTTGGGGGATTACTTTGTAGACTTGAGATTGCATAAGCTCCCATATAAGTTAGCCCATTGATGGCTACAGTTAATTCTTTGTTCTCTTCAATTTGTAGTCACCCCATACTGCCTAGCAGTTTCTTTACCTGTATGTGACGATTACTTTTTCATGAAATCTTTTGTTTTGTTCACTTACTATTTTTACTTATAAAGTAGTTTGAATATATTCTCTTTGAATATAGTACTTTAGATTCCTAAGAAGTTAGAAAAGGAAATGCTATTACACCTACTGATTTGGATGAACGATAGAAAGATTAAGGTGACTTTGTAAAAGTTGGACAGAATTAAGATTATAAATCAGATTTCATGAATATCCCCACTCTTTATTTTGTTTTTTATTATGCTGCTGTTACTGTGCATTTGTAAACTACCTTAGGCTTGTGCCTTTTCACTTTGTCTTTTCCTTAAAATATTGGCCAACCGGTTTGTCAGTAGTTGTAGCTTTGAAATCAGGAAATAGTATCTGTCCACAGGGCAGGCACACATCTCATAGCTTTGTGTTTAAAGCTTTAATTTAAATTATCGTACATATACTTTTCCTTTCAGCCCACTTCCTTCTCTCTACATTAGGAGACTAAAATAAAATAAGATACACTTTTTGAGTAAGATATATTGAAAACTCAAGGCTGTTTTATTTTTTAACTCAGTTTCTCTGAACATACTAGTAATAACTCTTGACTGGGGTTCAAAATTAATCTTACTTCATAATATTATGAATAGCAATGACATGTATTATATAATAAGGACTTTGATGTATTTTGTGTTAGATTTTACTCTTGGGATGGAAGTTTAATCTGAGGGTGCTACTTGTCAGTAAAAGCCATTTTCTTTCTGTGGGTAATTACCATTCAATAGCCTATATCTCATATTTTAATTAAGAATTTCACCAAACTTTAATATACAGAATTGTTGAAATGAAATGAATAAATTATTTTTGCCTTTATCACCCTTCAGGTTTGGCAGTTCTCTACCAGTGAACCAATCTTTTCATCCCCATGTATCTCCATGTCAGAGCAAGAAATATTTTTTGGTTCCCATGATTGCTCTATCTACTGTTGTAGTATGAAAGGTCACCTCCAATGGAAATTTGAAACTACCTCAAGGGTGTATTCAACACCATTTGCTTTCCATAACCACAATCATAGTAATGACATTTTGCTGGCAGCAGCATCTACTGATGGGAAACTGTGGATCTTGGAATCTAAGAGTGGACAGTTGCAAAGTGTATATGAACTTCCTGGAGAAGTTTTCTCTTCTCCTGTGGTCTGGGAATCAATGCTTATTATTGGATGTAGAAATAATTATGTTTATTGTCTGGATTTATTGGGTGGCAATAAAAAATAAGTACAGTTTCTATTAGAATATGATTGAAATGTTTGAAAATATTTTAGCATTGTAGAGCATGTGGACAGTATTGTTTTATATAGATTATATTTTGCTTAAGAAATTTGTCTCTTACACTTTATTGGAGAATAACCGTATTTACTTCCTGTATGAGCAACACATACTTTTAAAAGGAATTATAGAATAAAAACACATGAACATTTTTAGTAGCACTTTCTTTTAATTAGGCTGCAGATATTTTAATAGAAGACCTTTGGACAATAACAAACCTAGAATATACGAGGGCTAGCTAATAAATTTTACCTCCACTGAAATGGAAAATGAATCAGAAAAGATTTTTTTTTTTAAAGAACATTTATTTATTTATTTTTTCTTTTCTTTTCTTTTTTTGGGTTGGTTCCCTGACTGGGAACCCAGGCCACGGTAGTGAGAGCGCTGAAACCTAGCCCCTAGACCACCAGGGAAGTCCTGGAAAAGATGTCTTAATGAAATTAAAAAACAAGAAATATACCTACATTATTTAATTTCAAAGATGCATAATTATTTTTCAACATCACACATTTCAGTACACTTTAGCCAGTGCTGCACTAGTTTGTGAAATTGTCCTTTAAAAAAAACTTGGTGTTTTGTTTTTGAAACCATTTCCTCAACTGCAGATTTCACTATTTCATCACAGATAAAGCGCTGGCCCTTCAAGTGTTCCTTTAGTTTTGGGAACTCATGGAACTCTCTAGGAGCCAAGTCTGGACTATACAGTGAATGTGGCAGCACTGAAAAGTCCAGGTGTTGAATTGCATCTCTTATTGCTGCACTTAGGTGAGGCCTGACATTGCTGTGTTGAGGAAATGTTTCATTTCGTATTCCAATCCATTTGATTCTTCTTTTTAATGCACTGAGAGTTTCAATATAATGTTCAGAGTTTATTGTTGTTCCCTTTTCAAGAAAGTCTGCAAGAATAACATGTTTAGAATTCCGAAAAGTCAACATGACCTTGCCAGCTGAGACCTAAGTTTTGAATTTTTTTGGCTGAGGGTGATCCTTATGGTGGTATTTTATGGTCTACGTTTTATTCTCAGGGTCATAATGATGACCCAAGTTTCATCAACTGTAATATTATTTTTTAAGAAGTCTTCACTTTCTTTTTTAAAAATAGAAAAAAAAAACTGGATG
Source organism: Lyroderma lyra (assembly GCA_004026885.1). Classification (NCBI taxonomy): domain Eukaryota; kingdom Metazoa; phylum Chordata; class Mammalia; order Chiroptera; family Megadermatidae; genus Lyroderma; species Lyroderma lyra. Next base: position 29,470 of record PVJL010009522.1, read on the forward strand.
AACTTTTTCCACTGTTTTGAATCCAATAACAGCATGCTGTTTGAACTGAACATCTAAACACACTTCCATTTTGCTGTGCACTGGCTGAAAAATGTAAGCATCTGCATGTGCAAGGTCAAGAATGATGGAGGGGAAATACCATGTGACTACACAGAACCAGTTATATCCAGATATGTCTAATGTAACAAAAAAATATTACAGTGGAAGCAAAATTTATCAGCCTGCACTCATGCTTGTTCTGTTAAAAACTGAGTCTATGATGTAATATTTATATTGAGATTCATATCTCAATAGGTTTCTAGGGAGTTTCCTGGTGGTGTAGTGGCTTAAGGCTTCGGCGCTGGTGCTGTCAACGCTGTGGCCTGGGTTCTATTCCCAGCCAGGGAACTACCCACATACTACAAAAAAGAAAAAAAGAAAAAAAAAAGAAAAAGGTTTCTAAGGCTGTATCAAATTGGGTTTACTATTTAGTATTTTTATTTTGTCAAATTTATTGTGGTAACATTGGTTAATAACATATAAATTTTAGGTGTACTACTGTAATATAATACGACATCTGTATACTCAATTGAGTGCTCACCAAACGAAGTGTTGTTGTTTCTTCACCATATATTTGCCCCTCTTTACCCTTTTCTTCTCCCTGCTTTCCCTCTGGTAACCACCATTCTGTTGTGTATGAGTTTGTTTTGGTTGGCTGTTGCTTTTTGTTTTATATGCCACATATGAGTGAAATATATGATTCTTACCCTTTTCCGTCTGACTTATTTCACTTAGCATAATAACTTTCAAGATCCATCCAGTGTCTCAAATGACAACATTTCATCTTATTTATGGCTGATGAGTATTCCATTGTATATATGTACCATATCTTTAGTCAATGGTCAAAGGACACTTAAGTTGTTTCTATGTCTTGGCTATTGTGAATAAGGCTGCAGTGAACATAAGGGTCATATATCTTTGTGAATTAAGTGTTTTCAAGCATTTTGGGTAGATACCCAAAAGAGGGATATGGTGGCTGTATTCTTAATTCTTTGAGGAACCACCATGCTGTCTTCCATAGTGGCTGTACCAGTTTACACTCCCACCAGCAGTGTATAAGGATTTTTTTTTTTTCTCCACATCTTCTCCAGCACTTATTTCTTGTCTTATTGATAATAGCCATTCTAACAGGTGTGAGGTGGTATCTCATTGTGGTGTTGATTTATATTTCCCTTATCAGTAGTGAGGTTGAGCATCTTTTTATTTATTTATTGCCCACCCATATGTCTGCCTTGGAAAAGTGTCTAGTAAGGTCTTCTGCCCATTTTAAAAATTGAATTGTTTTTTGTTGTTGTTGAGTTGTGTGAGTTCTTTATATTATTTTGGGTATTAGCCTGTCATTGGAGGTATCATTGCAAATATCTTCCCCCATTTGGTTGGCTACCGTTTTGTTTTGTTGATGGTTTCATGTGCTGTGCAGAAGCTATTTAATTTCATGTCATCCCATTTATTTTTGCTTTTACCTCCCTTGTCTTTGGGGTCAAGTTCACATAAGTCCTTCTGAGACCAAGGTCCATAAGTTTAGTACCTATGTTTTCTTCTATGTATTTTGTTTTTAGGTCTTTAATCCATTTTGAGTTAATTTTTGTGTACAGTGTCAATAGCATACCTGTTTTACTTTTGCATGTAGCTCTCTAGGTTTCCCAACACCATTTAATGAAGAGATTTTCCTTTTTCTGTTGTATGTTTTTGACTCCTTTGTTGAAAATGTGTTGATTGTGTATGTATGGGTTTATTTCTGGGTTCTCAATTATGTTTCATTAATCTTTGTGTCTGTTTTTCTGCCCATACTATGCTGTTGTCATTACTCTAGCTTGTTAGTGTAGTTGGGAGTCAAGGAGCATGATGCCTCTGCCTTCTTTTTTCTCAAGATTGCTTTGGTTATTTGGGGATTTCTGTGGTTCCATACAAATTTGAGGAATTTTTTTTTTTTTTTTTTAAGTGTTCCCTGGCTGGGAATCAAACCCAGGCCGCAGCGTTGAGAGCGCTGAAGCCTAACCACTGCACCACCAGGGAAGACACTGAGATTTTGATAGGGATTATATTAAATCTGTATATTTCTTTAGATAAGATGGCCATTTTAATTATGTTACTTCTTCTAGTCCATGAACATGGAATAGCTTTCCATTTCTTTGTGTCTTCTTCATTTTCTTTCAACAATGTCTTGTCATTTTCAGTGTACAGGTCCTTCATGTCTTTTGTTAAGTTTATTTCTAGGTATTTTACCTTTTATGTTGCAGTTGTAAATGGGATTTTTTTCAATTCTCTTTGTTATATTTCATTGTTAGTGTACAGGAATGCAACAGATTTTTGCATATTAATTTTGTATCCTGCAACTTTACTGTGTTTGTTAGTTGTTTCTAATAGTCTTTCAGTGGAGTTCTTGAATTTGCTATATATATAAAATCATGTCATCTGCAAATAGTGAGTTTTACTTCTTCATTCCCAATTTGGGTTCCTTTTATTTCTCTTTCTTACCTAATTGCTCTGGCTGGGACTTCCAGTACTATGTTGAACAACAGTGGAATGGGCATCCTTTTCTTGTTCCTGATGTTAGAAGGAAACTTTTCAATTTTTCACCATTAAGTATATTAGCTGAGGGTTTGTCATATGGCCTTTGTTATGTTGACATTACACTCCTTCTGTTCCCATTTTATTGAGTGTTTTCATCATAAATGGATGTTGTATCTTTTTTCCTTTTTATTTTATTATTAAATCTATGTGACATTGGTTAGTAAAATTATATAGGTTTCAAGTGTATTATTATTCAAGTGTATTATCTATGTGTTTGCCTTGTGTGCTCATCACCCAGAGTGAGTTCTTCTTCCATCACCATATATTTGATTCCTCTCTCCTCTACCACACCCTGCCTCTATTGATATAACCATATGATTTTTTATCTTTTATTGTATTCATGGGTGTATCATACTGATTGATTTGCATATGTTGAACTATCTTTACATACCTCGAATGCACCCCGCTTGATTGTGATGTATTATTTTTTAAAATTTGTTTTATTTTTCAATTAGAGTTGACATACAGTATTATATTAGTTTCATGTATACAACATAGTAATTAGACATGTATATAACTTAAGAAGTGATCACGCTGATAAATTAGTACCCATCTGACACCATATATAGTTATTACAATATTATTGACTATATATCCTTATGCTATACTTTACATCCCTGTGACTGTTTTGTAACTACCAATTTGTGCTTCTTAATCCCTTCCCCTTTTTAATGCACCCCCAAACCTCTTCCCACCTGGAAACATCAAAGTATTCTCTGTATCTGTGGGTTTGTTTCATTTATTTTGTTCTTTAGATTCCACATATATGTGAAATCATACGGCATTTGTCCTTGTCTGCCTTACTCCACTCAGCACAGTACTCTCTAGATCCATCCATGTTATTAAGTGCAGATGGCAAGATTCCATTTTTTTTTTTATGGCTAAGTAATATTTCATTGTGTGTGTTTGTATCACCTCTTCTTTATCCATTCATTCATTGATGAACATCCAGGCTGCCTCCATATCTTGGCTATTGTAAATAATGCTGCGATGAACATGTGGATGCACATGTCCCATTGAAGTAGTTTGGGGCTTCCCCTCAGAAGTGGAAATACTGGGTCCTTTCTTTGTCTCTTGTTATAGACTTTGTTTTAAAGTCTGTTTTGTTTGGTATAAATATTGCTATGCCAGCTTTTTTTCTTTGTTTATTTCCATTTTCATGAAATATCTTTTTCCCTCCCTTTATGTTCAGTCTGTGTGTGTCTTTTGATCTGAAGTGAAACTCTTATAGGCAGTATATATAAGGGTCTGATTTTCTTGTTCATTCAGCCACCATATCTTTTGACTGGAATATTTAATTCATTTACATTTAAAGTAATTTTTGATAGATATATAGTTACTGGTATTTTATTCATATTTTTTATCTTTTTTTTTCCTTCTTTTTTTGGTTGGTTCCCTGGCCAGGAATCGAACCCAGGCTGCGGCAGTGAGAACACCAGAGCCTAGCCATTACACCACCAGGGAACCTCCTTCTTCTTGTTAAAAAAGTCCCGCTAACATTTCTTATAATACTGATTTGGGGTTGATGAACTCCTTTAGCTATTTCTTGACTAGGAAGCTTTTATCTGTCCTTCAGTTCCAAAGCAGTGGTACCCATACCTCAGGCGTATGTGCTGAGCTGTTCAGGAGTACGGGAAAAATAATCAGTAATGGTGAAAAAACAAAGTAAAAAAATGCAAAACATTTGTTATGGAACAATGTTAAGTTTGAATCACCATTAATGGAGACACTTCAAAATTAGATCACACTAGCGAATGATGATTAGTGAGGGTATGGCTATGAACCCTTCCCCAAACCGCTTTTCTACTAATCATTATGCACAGTTTCCGAACAATCCATTTGCAGTGTTTCTAGAACTTCGCCAAACATATAAATACATTCATAGCCAGACTGATCACTTTAATTACTGATTGAATAAAAGTAAGTGCGTTGTCTTTAATTGTAATCTTTTTCAAGTAGTTTTTACTTAATGTTTAAATACTTGATCATCATTATCAATATTAAATTGTGTTACGAATATTGTAAAATTAAATCTGTGGTTTGTAGTTTTAGTGTAGTAATTTTTCTTTCTTAACTTATTACCTCATTTCCACTATTTTACATTAAGATAAGCACTGAACAGAAGTGTCAGTATTTAAAAACACCTGTTTTTATCTGGCTGAAGACCATGATTTGGAGGCGCTGTGACAGCTCTCCTGGTGGTTCCAGAGGAGGAGTTCCAGGATTGCTTTGGGGGCTGGACTGGGTGCTGGCATTGGTGCATGGCTTCCTCAGGGGAGTGCTTTGAGGGTGAGTGTGGTGATGATGTACAGCGGTGAGGTGTGTAGCACTTTTTCTGGGATGAGTTCACAAAATTAATTGTCTATCCTCGTGTATTATCTCTAAGGCTGGCTAGCAATTGTATGCATTTTTTTGATTGACATATTATTAGACTGCTTCCATGTCTTGGAAACAACTAAAACCAATATGTTCTGAATAACGAAATGTCAGTATTTTATATGCAGCCCATGTTGCCTAATTTGTAAATTCTCTTTTCCAAAAAGTTGTTCCTGTTTTTTAAGTCCTGTGTCCACAGGAAAGGAAATTTCTGTCTTATACTGCTTTTGATACATGTTAATATGTTTGCTATGATATGATCAAAGAAAATATAATTAAACATGTTAAATATAAAAACAAAACCCTCTTTTAAAAATAAGAGGTACAATTTGTAGAAATGGGTTTAAAAGGGGTACACAAACGGAAAAATGTTGGGAACCACTGTTGTAAATGATATAGTCTTGCTGGGTAGAGTACTCTTGGTTGTAGGTCCTTGTTTTTCATTACTTTAAATATTTCGTGAATCTCTTCTGGCCTGCAAAGTTTCTATTGAGAAATCAGCTGGCGGTCTTATGGGAAGTCCTTGTAGGTAACTAACTGCTTTTTTCTCTGGCTGCTTTTACGATTCTTTCTTTGTCTTTGACCTTTGGCATTTTAATTACGATGTGTCTTGGTGTGGGCCTCTTTGGGTTCATCTTATTTGGGACTTTGCACTTCCTGGGCTTGTATGTCTGTTTCCTTAGCCAGGTTAGGGAATTTTCCATCATTATTTCTCCAAATAGGTTCTCAGTTCCTTACTGTCTCTCTTCTTCTGATACCTCTATGATGCATATGTTGGTACACTTGATGTCCTAGAGGCACCTAAACTATCCTCATATCTGTGGATTCTTTTTTCTTTTTGATCTTCTATTGTGTGTTTTCTGCTACCTTAACTTTTTAGTTGCTGATACAATCCTCTGCTTCATCTAATGATTCTCTCTAATCAGTTGTTTCAGTTATTGTATTCTTCATTTCTGATTCATTTTTATACTTTTTATCTCTTTGTTAAAGTTCTCAATGAGTTTATCTGCTTTTCCTATAAGTTCATTGAGCATCTTTTTGAACTCTGCATGTGGTAGATTGCTTGTTTCCATTTTGTTTACTTCTTTTTCTGGAGTTTTTTTGTTTATTTGTGTTTGTTTTTATTTGTAACATGTTTGTCTCCCCAGTTTGGGCTGCCTGCCTGTCTTTGTTTCTGTGTATTAGGTAGGACTGCTATGTTTCCTGGTCTTAGTAGAATGGCCTTATGTAGTAGGTGTCTTGTGTGGCCTAGTGGGACAGTCTCCCTGGTCACCTGAGCTGGGTGGCTGTGAGGGCTGGCTGTGACTACAGCTGTTGTGCAGTGGCTGACCCTATGGAGCAGGTTTTACTTCAGCAAGGCTCTGGTGCCTTCCCAGTCTGCACTTTAAGTGTGTTGCCCACAGAGGCAGCTGGGTGGTACTCTGACTTGGTCTGAAGCTGGCCATTGGACATGGTGGCCCTGGGGCCTCCTGGGAAGTACCCCAACACAGGACAAGTTCATCTGCAGCCTGTGCCCTGTCTGGGGCCACCTGGAATAAGTCACAAAGCAATCCTCAGATGGAAGCCATCATGCTGGGCTTGGAGGTGCCTGGGAGAGGTCAAGTTGCAAACTGAGGCTGGCTGCCCCTGGTGCTGGCTTGGGGCTTCTCAGGGAGAGTTAAAGGACATGCCATGACCAGATGCCGCTTGTTTGGGGTTTGTGAACCTTTGAGAGATTTTAGGAAGTCCATAGAGTGAGCCAAGGCAGGTCATATGGAAAAGCCCCTGGAAGTAGCTTGGGTGGGTCTGAAATTTGGGTGGGGTGGCGTCTCAGGCAGTCACCAGGGCAGGGTGATTGGTGTTAACCAGGTTGATAGAGACTCACATATGACAGCCACCTGCATCTGTCTGCACACAGGGAGTAGAGAGGACTGAAAGTAATAATGGATTCTGCTAGCACTTCTGTGTGCCAGAAAGCTGCCCTTCCAGCCCTTACCCTGAAGCCAGACAGTTCAGTTTTTCCCTGTATGCCCCTGGTGCCTTTTGAGCTACTGCCCCAGTGCTAGAGCTCAGATAGAGAGTCTGTCATTGAGTTAGTCTATGCTCCAATCTTTTAAGAGGAACACCTGAGACTCTAGCCACCATCTGTGTCATTCAGCTACAATCTCTGCTGGTTTTCTCAGTCAGAAGTTGTGGGGACTGGCCTTCCCAGCCCTGGAACCCTGGTGTGGGGCCAGGACCTCTTTCTCCTCTGGGGGACCTCTGTAGCTGAGATAATCTCTCCTGCTTTTCAAATGCCACACATGGGTGTGGGACCAGCCTGTTCTGTATCTTTGACCTTTCTACCAGTCTCATGATAGCTTCTTCTGTATGTCCTTAGTTGTAGGATTTGTGTTTAGCTAGACTTCAGGAGATTCTCAGTGTTGGTTGTCTTGTCATGTAGTTGTAATTTTGATGTGGTTGTGAAAGGAGGCAATCGCAGTGTTCACATATTCTTGTCATCTTGATAGGAAATCTGTGTTATCTTTTTAATATATTGTTGTATTCAATTTCCTGGTATTTTATTTAGGATTTTTGCCTATGTCATATTTTTCTATTTTAAAAAATTCTCTATTTTATTTCTGCTAGGTTCTTTATTATTTCTTTCTACTTTTCTTTGTTCTTCTTTTTCTATTAATAGTTCCTTTAGGTGTAAAGTTAGATTGCTTATTTGGGATTTTTCCGGTTTCTTGAGGTAGGCCTGAATGCTTGTGTACTTTGAACTGCTTTTGCTGCAAATTTTGGGTAGTTGTTTTAATTTTCATTTGTTTCAAGGTTGTTTTTTTTTTGTTTTTTTTTTTTAATTTCTTCTTTGATCCACTGAGTGTTTAGTAGCAAGTTGTTTAATCTCCATGTATTTGTGTTTTTTTCCAGTTTTCTTCCTATAGTTGATTTCTACTTTCATGCCACTGAGGTCAGACAATATGGTTGATGTAATTTCAATATTCTTGAATTTACTGAGGCTGGTTTTGTGGCTAATAGGTGGTCTATTATGGAAAATGTTCCATATGCACTTGAGAAAAATATGTAATCTGCAGTTTGGGGATGAAATATTATATAAATGTCTATTTAGTTTATCTGATCTCATGTGGCAGATAAGGCTATTATTTCCTTATTAATTTTCTGTCTGGATGGCCTATCCACTGAGGTAAGTGGGATATTAAAATCGCTAACTATATTATTGTTAATTTCTGCCTTTATGTCTGTTAATATTTGCTTTATATACTTGGGTACTCCTCTGTTGGGTATGTAGATATTTACAATTATTATATCCTCTTCTTGGATTGTGCTTTTTTGTCTCCTTTTACATTCTTTGTTTTAAATACTGTTTTGTCCGATATGAGTATTGATACCCTAGCTTTCTTTTCATTTCTATTTGCGTGGAATATCCTTTTCCCTTCACTTTTAGTCTATGTGTCTTTTGATCCAAAGTAAGTTTCTTTTTTATTTTTGCTTTTTTGGTATGTGGGTAGCTCCCTGACCGGGAATCGAACCCAGGCCACAGAGCTGACAGCGCCAGTGCCAAAGCCTTAAGCCACTACACCATCAGGGAACTCCCCAAAGTAAGTTTCTTGTAGGCAGCTTATGGGTCTTGTTTTTTTTTTTTTTTATAAATCTGTTCTGCCACCCTCTGTTTTTGGTTGGAGCATTTAGTCCATTTATATTTAAAGTAATTATTGATAGGTATGTGCTTATTGCCATTTTGCTAAACGTTTTTCGGTTGTTTTGATTGTTCTCTGTTTCTTCTTCTCTTGATCTTTCCTTTTGACTGGTTTTCTTTAATGTTTGGCTTGAGTTCCTTTCTCTATTTTTTAAATTTATTTATAGTTTTTGGTTTGTAGTTACCATGATATTTATATATATATATCATCTATATCTATAGTAGTCCATTTTGAGCTGATCAGCATTTAAGATCAAAAGCATTGTTTTACTTTCTTGTCTACTTTGTTTTTAATGTCATATTTAATGTTTTTGTTTTGTGTATCCACTATTTATTTATAGTTAATTTTGCTACTTTTGTCTTTTAACCTTTATATTAACTTTTAAAGTGGTCAATTCCCTGTGTTTATTATATATTTGCCTTTAACAGAGATTTCTTCTTTACTGTATTTTCTTATTTCTAGTTATGGCCTTTTCTGTATAAAGAACACCATTTGACATTTTTTGTAAAGCCAGTTTAGTGTTGGTGAAGTCCTTAAGTTTTTGCTTGTCTGGGAAACTCTCTCTCCTTTAATTCTGAACGATAACCTTGCTGGTTACAGTATTTTAGGGTATAGGTTTCTTTCTTTCAGTACTGTATGTATTTCCTGCCACTCCTTTCTGGCCTGTAAAGTTGCTTTTACAAAATCATCTGAGATAGACTTATGGGGTTTCCCTTGTATGTGATATGTTGTTTCCTTTTTGCTTCCTTTAAGATGGTTTCTTTATCCTTAAGTTTTACCATTTTAATTACAGTATGTCTTGAGGTGGACCTCTTTGGGTTCATCTTGTTTGGAACACTCTGTGCTTTGACCTGGATATCTGTTTCCTTCCCTAGATTAGGAGAACTTTCAGCCATTAGTTATTCAAATATACTTTCTGTCCCTTTCTCTCATCTCTTGGAATCCCTGTAATGCAAATGTTAGGGTCCTTGACGTCCCAGAGGTTTCTTTTACTTTCCTCATTTTAAAAATTCTTTTTTCATTTTGCTGTTGTGATTGGGTGACTTCCACTATTTAACAGGTCACTAATCCATTATTCTATATTAACTAATTTGCTGTTGATTTCTTCTAATGTATTTTTCACTTCTAATGTATTCTTCATCTGTCCTTTATCTCTCCTGAGAGAATAGTTCCGTTATTCTCTCATTTGTTGAGCATCTTTTGACCATTTCTTTTAATTATCAGGCAAATTCATTAACTTCATTTCATTGCAGTTTTTTTCCAGGGTTTTTTCTTATTTCTTCATTTGGGGCATATTCTCTGTGTCTCCATTTTGTTTGATTTTCTCTGTTTGTTCCTATGCGTTAGGTGCAATAGCTACTCTCTCTCACAATCTTGAAAAAGTGACCTCTGTAACAGTCTACAGATTGTGTGCTGGATGGTTTTGGCAGTTTGGTTGTAGTTGGGGTGGGCATGTGTGGTGCTTGATATGCTGCCTGTTTGGCCAGAGGAATTGGTTCCAGGCAGGGCAGCCTGGTGTGTGCATACTTCCCTTTCCTTCTCACTTGGGCAGGGCTGCTTGGTGTGCCTGTGGCTCTCCGTTGCTTTAAGTGTCTATTGCCTGAGCCTGGTCTGTATGGGGCTGCTCTAAGTTTGAGCATTGCAGGACCCTCCTATTTCTGCACTTTGGATGGGGCATGTCTCTGTGTGCACATACAGCTAGTTTTGCACTTTCTCTAGGCAGCGCAGCCCTATGTGCTTGCTCAGCACTGCCATACCAGTTCAGCACCCTCTGCAGGCAGGGCAGACCTGAGTAAAGATACCACAGTGTTTGCTAGTTCTGTACTCTCTACAGGCAGGATAGCCTGCATGCATGCACAGTCCAATAGGTTCATGCATTATTGTGCTGCCACATCCACTAGATCAATCTCCAGGTGGAGAGGCCCATGTGTGGGGGCTATGGCACCCTCCTGATCCTACTGGATCTTCCTGTGGAAGGGTTGGCTGGGGATGCACTAGAGTGGCTCTGCATGTCAGCCAGAGAACCTTGAGAGCCGCTGCCTGCTATCCTAAGTGCAGGGGAAAGGTAAACGATGGTGCTCACCAGTTCCTCCGTTCCTGGATTGTTCCTCAGCTCCTGCAGAGCTCCTCCATGTGGTCTCTTTTGTTTGTTGTGTAGAAGCTGTTCAATTGGCCCTCAGTTGTCTCTCAGGAGGAAGTGCTGTAAATGTAGGTGTAAATTTGATTGATGCATTCTTGGGAGGGGGCGAGTTTATTGTCCTCCTAAGCTATCATCTTGGACCCACCTCCAAGATAGTATTTGTCTTGATTACTGAGTTTTTGAATCCAGGCAAGTACTGCACTCTTGTCACTCATTTTGCCATAGTTCAGCCATGTGAGTCAGTAGGTCTGACCTGGGGCCCTAAGTTGCATTTCTTACACTTTGAGTAAGGAGGTTGTAGGATCATGTCTGAGACACAGACCATTAGATTCCAACTTAGGACTGAGATAAACATTTTATTTGCCCCTCTTAATTACTTTTCTCCCAAAACACCTAGTGAAAAGTATAATAAGGCACCATGTAAATGCCTTGACATTTTTCTTTCTCAATGAGGGTTAGGTAAATATGAGCTTGCTTGAAATTAGTAAAAACATCAACTTAAAAAGGAAATTCCATCAATGCCAAACAAAGATCTTGGGAGTATTTTTTTATTGAAAGATCTTTTTCCTTCAATAATGGACATTTTACATTAAAACTTTATACAACCAAAATCTCAAAATAATATTAAAATCACACTAAGATATTTTCATGGTTAAGTCTCTACTTAATTTTATTGTGGTAAAAATATTGCAAATACTTGTAATTCTAATGTTTCTGCTTTAAAATAAGCAATTAAACTAAATGTCACAGGAAGAGACAAAGAACACATATTACAATTTGCTGATAACTAGCTAAAATGATAAGAAACATTGCACTTGAAAAATTTAAAAAGTAAACAAAAACTCTAGTTTTTTTTATACATGATCTATTAACAGAGTTTAATCATCAATAACCTTGCCGGGAGAAGTGTATGTTTGTTTAAAAAAGAAAAACAACTGTGTATTTAACATAGCAATCATTCACTTTTTTAAAAAGTCTTGAATTTATGTTTTTACAGAATTTCCCCCATAGTTTGTTGATCAGAAAAGACTATATATAACACAACTAAAGCAAAATAACACTTCATTGGTATTTAGTGCAAATTTGGAGTAATTTTTACATGAAATATTAAACATGTAGCCTTTAGAAATTATTGGAAATAAGTGTTATGACTGTGTTTTCCTCAGTATAATCTTCTTTTAAATGTTTTGATGGAAGCTTTTTAACTGAGGTATTTCTCCTACTTTGTATGGGCTTGGTGGTAGGTGAGCCAGTACAGAGTTGGAATCATCTACCATTCTTTGTTAATAATGTGATTACTTCGCTTGTTCTCTGCCATTACTGTGATCATATCCAAAGCCGATAGGATGAAAGAAAAAGTCAATTCAGAAGAATTGCTGTAGCAGTGTAATTCCAGGGCTCTAGGTAGAAAAGTTCCTATTAAAAAGTGTTATATTAATGAGGAAATCATCGTAATTAACAAATGCCTACATATTTGATTTAGAAATGAACATCAGTATGGAAAATGTGCAGTGGAATATTAATTGCTTCCTATAGCAATAAAAAAGAAAAAATCAAAGCTACACTGATTCTTAGCTGTCTGAAGGTCCAGTATATATAATATTAAATCCAACTTGTAAGAGTACAACTGTCCACTTGACCACATACACCAGCTGCTACCATGAGGCTGAGACATCATTTCCAGAAGGGAAATCCCTTCTATATGGTAAATAACTTTGCTGTCTTCTTTTCTTTAAGGTAAGTGGTAGAATAATAGCAGATTCCCTATTGAGTAAGCATAAAGGAAAATAATGATGCATACTAATAAAATGTGTTTTTATAGGAGAGGGGAAAAAGGATGTAATTCCCCAGCACTGGGCAAAGGATTTGTATTTGTATTTTGGAGTCAGAAGCTAAGAAAATGGGAATATGCCAACACCATGAAATATAAATTAGTACCAGCAGTGTGTGGGTTTTTTATGTTTTATGATTCATGTAAAGCAAATTTAGGAAAATAAATGAATATATGTGGCTTTTAAATTGCTAAGCCCCTCCTTTTTATCATATGCGTATGATAACAAGTCTACTTAAACTGATGTTATTTTAAAGGTAACAAGGTGAATGCTAAATCACAAATGCTATTGAACATTTGACTCTAAACATCAAGTACTCGATTATGGTAAAGGAAGAAACTTCCCACAGGAAGTCCTTAGTATAAAGGCTCCAACTCTTGTCCTCCTGTTAACTTTCCCTAAACATGGAATTTTCAGACATACAATGCCAAAAGCCTCTTGTATCATGTAATAAACAGCTGTTCTGGGGTTTTTTAAAAATCATTTTTCCTGTCTCACTTTTGCTTCTTTGGATGAAACCAGTCTTCCCTTCAGAGTTTTAAAAACTAGAGTACAGTAGAAGTATCCCACGGTTCTCAACTTTTGGGATATAACAGAATTCAACTGAAGAGTTTTTGCCAGAATATGCAATTCTAATTCTGTTCTCACACTAGGTCTTAGAACCTGGACATCCTAAGAACAGGTGCACCAGATGGGGATTCTCAGAGACAGAGAATTATTGTAGCTTCCTTTCTTTACCAAATTAAATTAAAATGTTCCCTAGGAGCCAACTGGGCCAAATGTTTGCCTTGTCCTTAAGGAGAGTACTGGTATAGCAGGGCCTGTACATCAGCAGTGTGGTAGAAGTGTGAATAGATTTGCTTTCTGTGTGACAGTTTCAGGTTGGGGGAAATTCATGAAAATTAGACGTGAGCACAGAGGTGGGAGCCCGTTATTCACAATTCCCAGTTACTCACTGCATTCAGGAGAATGGGCAGTCTTGTTTCTATCTATATATGATCCTTTCACCATTACTGTAGAAAAAGGTAGAAATGCCCAAACAGAGTTGCGTAAATGTTTTGGAAAAAAAGAAATTGGAGTAAAGAATTAAAAAACCATTATGAAGATTGGCAAAAGTACATTTTCTGAATGGTGTGTGGCTGTGTATGTGTGGAAGGGCTGTGGCAGGCTCTCCTGAGGAGTTCTGAGTCTGGAGATTTTGCTTCATGTGGTCCCTCGCACAGAAGTTTCTCTTTCAAACTAGGAGGAGCTCAAGGCACCAGGACCCAGGGTTGTGCAAATGCACTCTTTACAAGGAACACCATCAGTTCAGTTTCTAAATATTATTTTAGATCCTATAAAACATGCTTCTTTTCCCTAGCTGGGTTTCTTTACCTCATATAAAAAATAAATAAATAAAAAGGGCAAGATGAAGAGCCAATAACTGGCAACAGGAATGGACAAGAGTCACTCTTTACTTAATAATCTGTGGACAGTCGCTCCAGGCCTTGGCTTTCCTTTTGGCCAAAGCCAGCCAGGCTGGTTCTGTTGACACGGGGGCAGCGTCTGGGGTAGAAAATCTCTTTGTAACTTCTTTTCCAAGTGGCGCCGGGGGAGCCGAATCAGAGATCTCCACTGCATTTTGAAGGAAAAGGGGAAAGGTATAAGTCAGAGTGCATTTTGATTTGCCAGAAGTAATGGATTCAGAATAGAAAACTCAGTGAACACTAGGCATCTTTGGTGAGAATTAGAGAAAGAAAGCTATGTGATCATAACTGTTACATACAAAATTACAGTGATCACAGTGCAGTCAATTCTAATTTCAGAGAACTTCTAGAAGCCTATTTTTTTCTGTTCACAGAAGCTATGCCTACATGATAAAAAGGTAAATTTTGTTATCCTAGTCATAATCAGTCAATTTCATGAAGAAGAAGATAAAACCAGCAGTTGAACTATCAAACTACTGAGGGAAAAAGTTCCTGCTGGTCCCTTCCTGCTCAGGCCCACTGATCTGCGAGCTCTCAGGACTCAGTCTTGTGTCACAATTCCTTTGGATCCTATCATTTTCTTTACCAGGCCATAGAAGCTTCTCAAAGTAAGGGTTCCCGTCTTATCTTTGGGTCATACTTAGTGCTTGTGGTGTTGGCCCACACATAATAGAACTCATCAAATTCTGATGGACAAGACAAATACTTCAGAATGAAGGCTTGCTTTATTAAGCTGAGCCACTATGAATTGCATTAACCTTTGGTGCTTCCAGGAAATCAGGCAGAGAAAGGTGTGATCTGACTTTGGAGCTTTATTTTGAATGAATTGTCTCTGACACACCCATATAATGTTTAAAATTCTTAATTCCTAGGTATAAGATCAAATGAAATAATGCCCATCGAGTTTCTAGAGAAATTGTACAGTGCTCCAAAGAGGTTTACAAAAACATTTTTTTCTCCTCACCATATAGTAAATATAGCTTTAATGGTGATACTTCTTTACATTTCCAGACCTCAGCAAGCAGGTCACCAAGGCATAAAAACATCCTGCGTCTGTGGGTTGGTTGCCCACAGGGCTGCCCAGCGGGGAAAACAGATGCCCAATTAACCCCTGGAAGAAACTTGTTCAGATTTATTCACCTTCCAAGTGATTTGCAATAAGGAACTAGTTGGAAACATTACTGATCATTTTACCTTTTAACAGAATAAAGAATTTTTAAAAATGTGTATGTGTGTCTTATGTGTCATGAACATAGAAACTGCTGTTCTTACATCATGGACTTAGAGCCGAACAACCCTGTTTTCTATAGTCACAGCTGAGTCAGAAACTTGCTATTGGAAATCACATTGGTGAAAGGGACCATCCCACTTTTGTCTGGAGCATCTGAGCCACGTGGGTTGCTGATTCAGGAAATCAGCTTCTATTTCCAACCTAGGTGCAGAGCTCCAGGTGGTGGTTTTCAGATACAGCTTCCACACACTGATTTTAACTCTGTTGTGTCAAAGGAAATAGGGCCCTGAGTCCATCTTTCAGCCCCGGCTTGATGGCAACCCTTTATGTATGTCCCGCACCCTAGCTTTGCTTTGTACCTATCAAAACACTGCTTTATTTAACCCATTTCCTGTTTAGAAAAAATAGGTGCAGCTCACGGCTATGTTCATTTAATTTTATATAAACACATTCTTTGAGGTTGAAGCAAATCTGACCGATTTTCAATGTGAAAATAAAATGTAAAACCTTTTTGGAGTTATTTCTAAACAGAACTTGTCTCTAATCCTAATGTAACAGAAATGTACATGATGGTCAATATTTAATAATTTTTTTGTGTGTGTGGTAAATTTCAAAGCAGGCAACTGTGGGTATGGTAAGGTTAGAACTGTAATCTGCAAGTTATCTGGGGGTGAACACAACTACAGGTGCCGCGGGTGAGTTCTCCTGGGGCAAACAGGAAATGGGTTAAATTTTACTTAAACATCACCCTTTAACCACAAATCCTATCATAATCTTGTCCCTTCCACTGTTTAGAGGTTGTTATCGTATGCAGTCTTTCTTGCTATAGCAAATTAATAAACCCAATTTTGTTGGACTACAGGCAGTGGAGCAGTGGAGACCACTGGTATCCCCTTGTTACTTGTAACTGATTAGGAATTAAGCAAATCAGTTGATACCACATCAGTAGCATGAAACTGGTCATGGTGGGAATATTTACACCACAGCGAATGGCAAATACTACAAATCAGAGGTCTATCCACTCCCTGATGAGCTGATTATTAAACATTTATCATCATACCTCTGATGGTGAGTTTCTGGTGATCTTTATCAGATGAGTTTTATTATTGTCAAAGTTTACAAATGGGGTTGTGAGACAGCCTGGGCTTTAAGATGCCTAAAATGCCATACTGATGATTACATTGGAAGAAATAAAGTATATTCTAAGAAAACCCTGTAACTATGGTTAAATAGAAATGGACCTGTTCTCTCTACCTGTCACAGATGTAGGAAGAGTGTTGGCCTTTTTCAGCTGCTCTCTGCGCTCGAACCTGGACACTGCTGTCTCCAGCTTCTTCTCCTCTGGCTGAGCAGTGGACTTGTGCAGGGAACCTGCTCTGCTGACACTGCTGCTTCCAGGCTGTGGGCTAACACTGACCTGGGTGGGCAGAGAAAGTCAAAGAAAACGTATTTTCAACCTAAACACAGGCAAAGGCTGACTATGTAAGGCCTTAGGGGCTTCTGCCTGCCAGCCCTCATCCTCTACTCCTAAAGGAACAAGCTGGACTGCACCTGGGAACAATGTGGACTCAACCATGGAACAGCTCCGCACAGATGTCCCGAAGAGGACACACTACTTCCCTAGAAGAGCCCCATTAAACTGACTATAAAATCAGAACCACAGAGCAAGACTTCTGATTTCCTCCCAACTTCCTGTTCAAATACAATCTTCATATTTCTGACATAACTTGAGTCCATGGATTGCTGCTACTAGTTACACTGTGGATTCTGCCCAATCAGGTTATGCTGAGCATAAGGAAACAATCAAATTTCTAACTGAAAATATTTCCCTAGTTTAACAGTAGTCAATTTGTTTATTGCTCTACCCTTTCCAAGTATTGTATGCCACTCCCAGATAGTCTTTCTTCTTTTGTAATCCTTGTGACCACAGCCAAGTTCAGAAAGGCAAAGTAAAAGCTGAGGAGCAGGCTACTCACGTTCTCTTTGGAGAGCTTTTCCGCCTGCTTGGCCTCCCTGGCTTGCTTCCTCTCCTCTCGAGTAGCGTGCTGCTCCCGAAACCCCTTTTGCTTTTGCAGTGCTAACGTTATCCATAGTGGCTGAGTGGTTTCAACTTTCTCCACAAGTTTGGAGCCATCTAAAGAATGTCTGCTCTGAAGCACTGGCTTTTCTGTGGGGACAAAGACTGATGATGTGATTTATAATAAATACATATTTGGTCTTCATCCTCATTTCTGGCAGAGATGCTAAAAATCCTAATGAGAGCATAAAGGTATATCATGCTATGCTAATGACTTGACTTGGGGACCTCACCTAAAGACGGGGGCTGGTTGCCAGGTGAACCAGCTGTGTAATAACAGGGTTGGAACTTTCAGTCCTATCCTACAACATCCTGGGAGGGGAGAGGGCTGTACATTGAATCAGTCACCAATGGCCAATGATTTAGGCAATTAATGTAATAAAGCCCCCACAAAAACCAAAAGGACAGGGTTTTGGAGATGTCCCAGGTTGGTGAACACGTGGAGGTGTGAGAGAGTGGCCCTCCAAGAGAGAGCATGAACGCTCTATGCCCTTTCCTCATACCTTGTTCTGTGCATCTCTTCCATCTGGCTGTTCCTGAGTGATATGTATCCTTTTATAATAACCCAGTGATCTAGTAAATAAAGTGATTCTCTGAGTTCTGTGAGCCACTCTAGTGAATTAAACCCAAGGAGGTGGTCATGGGAACCTGATTCAAACCAGTCAGAAGCACAGATGATAACGTGGACTTGCGATTGGCCTTTGAAATGGGTACAGCCTTGTGAGGCTGAGCCCTTAACCTGTAGGATCTGATGATACCACGAGTTGAACTGTAAGACACCCAGCTGGTGTCCGAGAGTCGCTTGGTGGTATGGGACCTGATCCTCCAACGTGATCAGACTCAGTAAAGACAAAAGCCATTTTGCAGTGAAACTACTCACTTATCTCAGTTCCTCACTTTCGAAAACATGGGACATATTAATCAGCCCTTAAGATATTAACTGGTCCTTCCTAACACAAACCCCGTGCTGATGCCTGAGTGACTCCACTGGGTGGGAAAGTCATACCTTTGATCAACAGATAAAACAAGAGCATTTCTCTTCCCCTAAGATAGAAGACAAAATAAACTCTCCAGTCTCATAAAATCTCAGACCTACAGGAGACCCAGGCAGTTATTTGATTCATTGCTGTTTTTTATTTTAAAACTTATTTTTGTAAGAACTTCCCCCCTCAAGCAACACCCAATGTGGAACCCCAAAGTATGAAAGAGGAAAATGGAGCACTGTGCTGTCTAGTGGGGCTGCTATAGGCAGCACTGTTCTGAGGGATGCAGTAGGAAACGGTGGTTTGGGTCCAATGCCTTCCTTTGATACACGTGAGTACTAGGATCCATAGTGATCAAGTGCCATGCCCAAGGTCACCCAGCAGTTAGTGTGTAGGCTGAAGGTGGAAGCTAGGACTTCTTCCAGTTGGTGTTTGTCTTGTGGTTGACTTTCTTGCCTATGCAACTGGGAGTAAACACACTTCACAGGCAGTTGGTATCAAAGGTTGGGTAATTAGGCTCTGGAATGAAGCAGACCTGGGTTTGATCTTATGTGACTTCGGAAAAGCTACTTAACATCTCAGTAAACTTCAGTATTTTTTTATCCATAAAGTGGAGAAGATAATGGCACAGGCATCATCAGGTTGTGATAATTAAAAGAGATCCTGAGTATCAGAATATTTAGAACAGTGCTTGGCATACAAAAATGAGTGTTACTATTTACATCTATGAAACAATGATCCCCCTTTTTCCCTCAAGTGAAAATAATGCAGTTTTAGAGATAATCATTCTGGCATTTAATCCTTTACTATCACTATAGTCCTGTTCTTTTGAAACCCAATAGAAATTTACATTTTGATTATCTAGAATCTTACTAATCAGAACTTTCAGTCAACTGAACTTTATATTGAGGAGAAAGAACCAAAATAAATTTGAACTAGGAATTCAAGAACAAAAAAAGGGCTGATTCTGCTTAATTTTCTATACCCTTTAGCTCTATTAATGCTAAACAAAGAGAATTTATATTTCTAATGAGCCTTTGGGATTGTACTATCCCAAATCATTGAATAAAGATTCAGTTATGATCTAACGCAGGAAAGGAAGTTTTTTTTTTTTTTTTTTTTTTTTTTTTTTTTTTTTTTTTGCTTTTTGGTATGTGGGCAACTCCCTGACTGGGAATCAAACCCAGGCCGCAGCACTGACAGAGCCAGCGCCGAAGCCTTAAGCCACTACACCATCAGGGAACTCCCAAGGAAGTATTTTTAAAATAACGGAAACTGCAAGGAAGTCTTGATTAATCTTAACCAGAAAAATGAAAAAGGTTCACCACTTCAAGTATTTCTGCTTAACTGAGAGAAAAGTTTTATATGCATTGGAACTAACAAGTTTTGTTCTTACTTGAGGGCAGGGTAACTGCTGTTTGTGAAATGTCTAAAAACAAAATTGTCATGATCTAAATGATTTCCATTTAAAGCTATTATGTAAAAGGGAATCCTAGACTAAACATGCTATCTGAATTTGCTTAGGAAGGTCATTAGAGCAACCAGCCAGTTTCCTGCCCACAGTTCTGACTGGTGGTTACCACAAGGGTAAAAATACCTTTAAAATATAATTGCCTAAATTTATAATTGACTAAAATAGTTAAAAGGAGAAATCTCTAGTCAGATTTTAATTTCCTTAGAACTGTAGTTGGAATAGTGCACCCTGGAGTTATGAGCCAGAAGTTAAAAAAGTTATAATAATATGTACAAATGGCCTAACAGGTCTGGATTGTCTTTGAGGGGTCGATAAACAGAAAATAGGATGTTAAAATGGGATTCCTGTCTGAGTATCAACCAAGGAAGCTCCAAAATCCTGCAACAAAATAATCAATGGCACCTCCCACATTCTGAAGTGAAGTGCTAAATCTCAACTTATGACTGGCCCATGAGCTGGCCCAACAGCCACCTCAAGATCATAGAAAAATCAGAGTTGAGGCAGAAGAAGCCAGAGTAGAGAATTTCTTTGGAAAGGACTGTGGGTACATGGTGTGTTCCAATACTCTCTTCCCTGCATGGGAGAAAAGAGGGCTAAGCCAAGTGAGAGAGTCCTCGATGAGACAATTCAGATGACCTGACAGTGTCTCCTGGAGTCTGTGGGCAAAGACTTGAGGTTCTCTTGACACCTGGAAAAGTCCAAAGGTGAGGGAAGTGGCTCCCAAGGGCCTGGCAACCGATGAAGAAGAGGAACTTGTTCTGGGAAGACACTGGCCACCGTTTGTTGAGTGCTTGCTGCATGAGGCTCATGTGTGGGCCATGTGCAGAAGTGGGCAGCCAAGGAGAGGGACTGAGGCGGCCTGAGGAGGTACCACTGACAGTGAAGGAACTTCAGAAGATGGAGAAAGAGCCCAGGTAGCAGATGAGGGGTCTGAGGAACCTACAAAAGTGCCTCACAAAAGAATTAGCACTATCTCATCAAAGCAATAGGCACCATTGCCTCACCTCTCTCCCTTTCTTCACTCCAGCTCTGGAGCCTGTCTCTGGGTTGGGAAGAAAGTGAGAGGTCGACCTTGCCTACAGCCCCACTGCAGGCATATCAGCCCAAAGCAGGCCAAATTTGATTATAATACTGTTTTTACACCCGAGGCCCCGAGGACCTTTTATTTTCAAAAAGTGATTGGAAATATAGGGAGAACTCCTCTAGCTCAACAACCAAAAACCAAAATACCCTATTAAGAAATGAGCCAAGGACATAAATAGACATTTTTTCTAATAAGACATACAAATGACCAATAAGCATATGAAAATATGCTCAACATCTCTAATAACTAGGGAAATGCAAATCAAAACCACAGTGAGATATTACCTCATACCCATTAGGATGGCTACCATAAAAAAATGAACAAACAAAACCAGAAAATAATGTGTTGGTAAGGATGATGAAAAATTAGAATTCTGTGCAGCTGCTGTGCAAAACAGTAGGGTGTGCCTTAAAAAATTAGAAATAGAACTACCAGCTGAGAAATCCATACATCGTAAGAAAATACCTGAAGGTTGGAGAGAAGGGGGCGAGCAAGAGAGAGGAGAGGGAGCAGAGACAGATCATGATGGGACCTTATCGCTGCTGACTATCCGGGAGCAGCACAGTGCATGGAAGTGGGGAGACCAAGAGGCGACAAGAGTGAAAGCCAGCTGGACTGGCAGAATGGTGGGAGACTGTGGGGGAGATGGGCCTTAGAGCAGCATGTTGGGGACAGAGCTTGGGGGCCAGCCTCTGAAGCTCTTGAGTAGCAAGAGGGCTGAGCGAGGACTATGAACAGCCACAGGTCGAGGTGGGTCCCCAGAGATAGCATCTCGGCTCCTGGTGCCCTCGTGGCCCACAGCACAAGCGTGCACAGCTCCGATGCAGGGCCATGGTTCCTGGCCCACAATGGAAGTGACACAACTGCCTTCGTGCGACTGGTGGCATCAGGCCCACGGCTTTGGACTTCTGGTTTGTGCATGCCCGGTGCCTACAAATGGTGCAAGCCTGCTGACTCCACCACGAACGACTTATTGCTGGAGCAGGCCCGAGAAGAAAGGTGGATTTGATAGCATTTACCCCAGCCAAGCAAGAGCAGCCTCGGCCTGTATCACCCAGCTTCCCGAGCTTAGGGCAGGAGGTGGAGTTGCCCCAGAGCACTTTCTGTTGGACTCTCCCCTCTACTACAGCCTCCTCAATGAACTGCAGGAAGTGGAGGAACCACAGATTGAAGTGCCCCACCTCCAAACATAGCTGGAGACAAGAGATAAGGCTTAAACACCTCCCTTTTCTCCCAAAACTTGGCCCCCAGTGCCACCTAAGTGTCTGCCCTACAGCAAGACACCACGAAAATACTAATCAGGGCTCCTGGGCTCTGCTGAATGTAACCCCTTCATGCCAAAGAGGAAGAACCCAGCAGACAGTATGAATTTCTTAGGATCTAAAGCTGCTCAGAAAGAACATGAAAAACATCCAGAAGAGAGTTTCATAGACCTAGAATTTTCTGAACTAAGTGACAGAGAATTTAAAGTAGCCATTCTAAAGGTTCTGAGAGAAATGAAAACATACTGGCAGAACACCAAAGCTGAGATGAATGACCTAAGAAAAGAAATCTGTGAACAAAAGGAAAAATTTAACAAAGAAATTAAAAACATAAGGAAGATCGAGATGGAAATTTGAGAGATAAATAATACAATAAAAGAAGTGAGAAACAAAATAACTGCTGTAGGAAACAGGGCAACCAGATGGAGGAAAAAATTAGTAATACTGAAGATTAGAAAATGGAAACAGCTCAAAAAGAGGAAGAGAGAGAATACAGAACCAAAAAGATTGAAAGAACTCTACAAGAACTATCTGACTCCATGAGACAAAACAACATCAGGATAATAGGATTAGAAGCAGGAGCAGAGCACTCTACAGAGAGCATACTCAAACAAAGAGTAGAAGAGAACTTTACAAACCTATGGAAAGATCTGGAACCCCAAAGTCAAGAAGAAAACAGGTCCCCTAGATACTTGGACCCTAGCAGATCTTCTCCAAGACATATGGTACTAAAGATGTAAAAAACTAAAGACAAACAGACAATTCTCAAGGCAGCCAGGGAAAAAAAGAACTATAACCTTTTCAGGAAAACCCATCAGGCTGGCATCAGACTTCTCAGCAGAAATTATACAAGCCAGGAGGGAGTGGAATCCAATATTCAAAACTTTAAAAGAGAAAAACTTCCAGCCAAGAATAAATTGTCCAGCAAAATTGTCTTTCAGATATGAAGGTGGAATGAAGACTTTCTCAAACACAGAGAAGCTGTGAGAATTTGCCAGCATGAGGTCTGCACTTGAAGAAATACTGAAGGAGACTTTTTGACCTGAAACAAAACATCAGGACAAATGGAATAGAATTGGGGCAACAAGAAACAAAAATAAAACAATAACAAGAAGGTCATGGCCACAGGAATTCCTCACATATCAATCATCACTCTAAATGTTAGTAGACTCAACTCAACAATAAAAACACAGAGTAGCAGACTGGATTAAAAACAAAACCTATCCATGTGCTATCTTCAAGAGACACACCTCAGCCACAAGGACAAACACAGACTCAGAGTGAAAGGATGGGAAACAATACCCCAAGCAAATGGTAACCAGAGAAAAGCAGGAGTTGCCATACTGATGTCTGATGAAATAAACTTCAGGTTAAAAAAGATAACAAGAGATAAAGATGCACATTACATAATGATAAAAGGCACAATACAACAACTAGAAGATTTGACACTAATTAATATATATGCTCCCAACCAAGAAGCACCAAAATATACAAAGCAACTACTAACAGATCTGAAAGGAGAAACTGACAAAAGCACAAACATTGTGGGAGACTTCAACACCCACTTAATAGCCATGGACAGATCATCCAAACAAAAAATAAATAAGGAAATATTATCTCTAAATGACACATTACAGCAATTGGTCATAATTGACATTTACAGGACACTTCATCCAGCAAAAAGAGACCATATCTTCTTTTCTAGTGCACATGGAACATTCTCAAGGATAGACCACACACTGGGACACAAAAGTAGCCTCAGCAAATTCAAGAAGATCAAAATCATACCAAGTGTATTCTCAAACCACAAAGCTTTGAAATTGGAGATCAACTGTAAAAGGAAAGCAGAAAAAAACCCATATACATGGAGATTAAACAACATCTTATTAAAAATTGACTGGATAAAAGAAAAAATAAAAGAGATTTAAAAATATATAAAAACTAATGACAATGAAAATACAACACATCAGAATTATTGGGACACAGCGAAAATAGTAATAAGAGGGAAATTTATATCATTACAGGCCTATCTTAAGAAACAAGAAAAATCCCAAGTAAACACCTTAGCATCCCATCTTAAAGAACTAGAAGAAGAAGAGCAGACAAAACCCAAAGTCAGCAGAACGAAAGAAATAATAAAAATTATAGCAGAGCTAAACCAATTAGAGAACAGAAAGACAATAGAAAAAATAAGTATTACAAAGAGCTGGATCTTTGAGAAAGTCAACAGATTGACAAACCCCCTGGCTAGACTAATCAAAGGACAAAAGGAAAGGACACAAATATCCAAAGTTAGAAATGAAAGGGGAGAAATTACCATTGATGCCACAGAAATACAAAGAATTATAAGAAAATATTATGATGGGCTTTATGCCACTAAATTTAACAACCTAGAAGAAATGTTCAAGTCTCTAAAACTTATCGCCTACCTAGACTGAACCAAGAAGAACTAGATAATCTAAATAGACCAATCAATAGCCAAGAGATTAAAATGAATATCCATAATCTCCCTAAAGGCAAAAGCCCGAGACCAGATGGTGTCACCAATGAGTTCTACCAAGTGTTTAAAGAAGAATTAACACCTATCCTCCTCAGACTGTTCCAAAAAAGTGAAGAGGAAGCAACACTTCCTAACTCATTCTATGAAACCAATGTTACCCTAATACCAAAGCCTGGTAAAGACAACACAAGAAAAGAAAACTATAGACCAATATCTCTGATGATCACATATGTAAAAATCCTAAACAAAATATTAGCAAATAGAATATAACAATGCATCAAAAAGATTATATGTCATGATCAAGTGCGATTCATCCTGAGAGCACAAGGATGGATCAACATATGAAAATGAATGAATATGATACACCACATAAACAAAATAAAAGATAAAGACCATATGGTCATATCAATTGATGCAAAAAAAGCTTTTGACAAGATACAACATCCATTTATGATCAAAACACTAAATAAAATAGGTATAGATTACAGCAGTTTTCAACCTGTGGGTCACGACCCCTTTGGGGGTCGAATGGCTCTTTCACAGGGGTCACCTAAGACCATCAGAAAACACATATCAGATATTTACATTATGATTCATAACTAGCAAAATTATAGTTATGAAGTAGCAATGACAATAATTTTATGGGGGTCACCACGACGTGAGGAACTGTATTAAAGGGTCGTGGCATTAGCACGGTTGAGAACCACTGGTATAGAAGGAAAGTATCTCAACATAATAAAGGTCATATATGACAAACCCTTGGCTAACATCATACTGAATGGGGAAAAGCTGAAGCATATTTCCCTAAAATCAGGAACAAGACAGGGATGCCCCCTGTCACCACTGCTATTCAATATAGTACTGGAAGTTCTAACCATAGCAATCAGGCAAGAGAAAGGAATAAAAGGCATCCAAATTGGGAAAGAAGAGGTCAAATTGTCACTCTTTGCAGATGACATGATCCTTTACGTAGAAAATTCCAAAGATTCCACCAGAAAACTATTAGAAACAATAAATGAACACAGTAAAGTCACAGGATAGAAAATCAATATACAAAAATCCATAGCATTCCTATATACAAAGAACAAATCCTCAGAAAAAGAAATGAGGGAGTCAATTCCTTTTGCAATTACAACAAAAAGAATGAAATACTTGGGAATGAACTTAACAAAGAACATGACAG
Source organism: Lyroderma lyra (assembly GCA_004026885.1). Classification (NCBI taxonomy): domain Eukaryota; kingdom Metazoa; phylum Chordata; class Mammalia; order Chiroptera; family Megadermatidae; genus Lyroderma; species Lyroderma lyra. Next base: position 55,371 of record PVJL010009522.1, read on the forward strand.
ACTTATACATGGAAAACTATAAGACACTTTTGAAAGAAATTGAAGCAGACACAAAGAAATGGAAAGATATCCCCTGTTCATGGATAGAAAGACTTAACATTGTTAAAATGGCCATTCTGCCCAAAGGAATCTACACATTCAATGCAATACCCATCAAAATCCCACAATCATACTTTCATGAAATAGATAAAAGAATTATCAGATTTATATGGAACCATAGAAGACCTTGAATTGCCAAAGCAATACTACATAAAAAGAACAAGGCTGGTGTTATCACACTCTCCGACTTCAATTTATATTACAAAGCATCAACAGTCAAAACAGCTTGGTATTGGCAGAAAAACAGAAACCTAGACCAATGGAACAGAACTGAAAACCTAGAAATAAATCCACAAATTTATGGACAAATAATTTTTGATAAAGGAGTAAAAAATATGCAATGGGGAAAAGACAGCCTCTTTAGTAGGTGGTGCTGGGAAAGCTGGAAAAACATATGCAAAAGAATGAACTTCAGCTGTGAACTCTCACCATGTACAAAAATTAACTCAAAATGGATTAAAGACCTTCATATAAGACCTGCAACAATAAACTGTATAGAAGAAAACATTGGTACTAAACTTATAGACCTAGAGCTCAAGGAAGACTTCATGAACCTGACCTCAAAGGCAAGGAAAGTAAAAGCAACTATAAATGAATGGGACTATATCAAACTAAAAAGCTTCTGCACAGAAAAAGAAACCATCAACAAAGCAAAGAGACAGCCAACTGAATGGGAGAAAATATTTGCCAATAACACATCAGATTAGGGTCTAATATCTAAAAAAAAAACTAATATGACTTAACAAAAAAAACAAACAAACCAATTAAAAAGTGGGCAGAAGAACTAAACAGACACTTCTCCCACGAAGAAATACAAATGGCCAGCAGACATATGAAAAAATGCTCATCCTCATTAGCTATCAGGGAAATGCAAATCAAAACCACAATGAGCTACCACCTCACACCTGTGAGAATGGCTGTTATCAACAAGACAAGGAATAACAAGTGCTGGAGAGGATGTGGAGAAAAAGGAACTCTGGTACACTGCTGGTGGGAGTGCAAACTGGTACAACCACTGTGGAA